>CM076583.1:409434834-409630216 GCA_034641835.2 Pinus albicaulis | reverse complement strand
AAGGTTCAATCGGCGGAGTTTGGTTTTGTATTCCGATCAAAGGCCGGACCCGATCATACAATACACCACAGTTTGTTAATAGAATCACATCCGGTCCTTGAATCGCAATCAGAACTTTTCTATTGTATGCCCCGATCGCTCATGTTTGAAGTCCGGACCCGATCGCTTCATATGCCATGTTTTATATTGGGCCATCGCGTCTGTAGTGTAATCGCAATCGGAATTTTCCGGTTGATCGCACGCCTTTGTTATATGTTGCGATTGAAGTGGCGGACCCGATCCATATTATAGGCCGGAGTTTATATGACTCATCGCATCCGATAGTCAATCGCAATCGGAGTTTTTTTTTGTTTGGTGCGATTGTTTGTTTAAATCGCGGACCCGATTGTTTTATACATTGAATGTAAATGTTTTGACCGCAGCGTTCAAAGTGCATTGGTTATGTGGGACCAACAGTTTAATTGTTTTTTTTTTATATGCGGCATATAAAAGCCAAAAGGCCTGCGAGCCTGTGTAGAGTGTAAATGCATTGTTTAGTTTTCGCACAGCGTTGTGGAAGAGAAGAGAAGAACATAAATACACAGCAGTGTTGTTCTTGAGAGACAGAGAGTCATTTTGTGCTTTGTGTCTGTAGCAGTCACCATTGTTGTTATCCCTCTGTTAAGAGGAAGACTTGTATAAATTTTTTTTTGAAATAGAAGTTGTTTTAAAAGTCTGAAAACTCTGTCCATTGTGAAAAGAAGTTTTAAATTTCTCTGTGTTGTAGAGGAGAGATCATTCTCTCCACTATCCTTTTGGAATTCTCAATATTCCAACACAAAATAATTAAAAAAATAATCATATTGTTAAATATATTTTTGAGTTAATATGAATAAAGGTTTTTAAAATATTCTAACATTTTGAATAAACATTCTAATTATTATATATATATATATATATATATATATATATATATAATTTCAAAACTTGTTATTACATTTAAAATAACTGTTTTGCAAAAAATTAACTCAAAATTTCAGAAATCTTTTAAAAACAGGAACAAAGTTATAACAAGAAATTATAATAATAATAATTTTAAACCTTACAATGAAATATAAAAATAAAATTAAAAATAACTGTCTTACAAAAATCTAATTCAAAATTTCAGAAATCTTTTACAGGAACAAAGTTATAACAAGCGAGGAACGAAGTTGTTAGCTTAAAGGAAACACTTCCCAGCAATGTTGAAAGATCAATGTAGTGGATGGAGTAAACTGATTTTTTCATAACATGATCAATAAGGTTCAGACAGAAATTGTAGAGTTATGCAATACATAACTCTGGATGTTCAAAATTGTGACAACAACAGGAGAGAGAAATTACCATTATGCAAGAAAAAAGCGGGTTCCTGGAGACTATGGCTTCCTGGTAGTGAGAAATTTCTGTCATGGCTTCTTCGAATTCGAAGACGATGGGTACAGACAAAGACAAGAGCGAGCTGCTGAAAGCCTGGCTTATAAGTTATCAGATCTACTGGCTGTGCCTGCATATCTTTTTCTGGTTCTGCGGCATCTTTGCATGGATTCATATACAATTTGAGTTCCATGATATGAATTTTATGAACTGAAAAACAACAAGAAGAGGAGCACAGATAAGTATTAGCATAGATTGGTAGGAGCACTGATAGCTATCAGCATAGTTTTATACATGCAAAATATCAATATATCTTTTTGAAGTTGACTTTAGGCTAAGGGCAAATGTTGTGAGTCTTTGTCTGATAGTACTTATCATCAAGATTGTGTAAGGTTAGGTGTCACAGTTTTATATTTCCAGGTAAGTTTTGTCTTTACAGGTGGTTTCATTTTTTATTTAAAATAAAAAATAAAAAATAAAAATAAAAATAATAAAACATAAATCTCTCATAAATTAAGTAAAATATTTATTTATACATTTAATGTATATATGTTTAATTATTGTTTAATGAGATTAATTTAATATTTTATCTTATAATTGAAATTGAAATTGAAATTATAAGTTTAAGCTATTTAATTTACAAAATTTGAATTATTTAGAATTTAAATATTTTTAGATTTTTTAAGTGACTAAATCCATTTATATATTCAAAAATGTTAACATCATCTAAAAAAAATAATAAAATATTTTTTTAAACCGAACTATCTTCTCCTTAAAGCCATTCTTTCTCACCTTCCATTATCAAGAATAGTCATCCTTGGTAGAGGGAATACCTTCTTCAACCCACTTAATTAGGATTAGCAATCCATCCTTCTTCACCTTCTATTCTCGAGTTAGTCATTCTTCCTCTCCTAATACCTTCTTCAACCCACTTAATTAGGATTAGCAATCCATCCTTCTTCACCTTCTATTCTCGAGTTAGTCATTCTTCCTCTCCTTTGAGCTAGTTCCTTCCCATTCTTCAGCTCCTTAGGGAGAGCTATTCTTCTTCACCTTTTGTTGTGGGTTAACACTCCATCACAATTTAAACAAAGAGAAACTACAATTTCAAATTGTTCCTTTCTTTAATTTAAAAATAAAAATAAAAGCAAAAATAAAACAAAACAAAAACAAAAAAGTTTTGTTAATTTGGATTTAATAAAAAAGTGTACTATATGAAATGTATTTTAAATATATTATTCTAATCACAATTTTAAAATATTTTTATAAAATTCACAAATCATATTTATTATATTAATCAATTTTAATAAAATAAAATTTATAACAAATTTTAACAAGTATTCGTAGTAATGTGTCTTATGTAAAAAGTAATTGATAGCTAATTTAAATTAATTTAAATGCTTAGAATTAAAAATAGCAAAACCATATAATTAATAGCTACTTTAGATTAATTTAAATGTTTATAGAATTAAAAACCTCCAAAACCATATATATATATAGTAATCATAAACTCCAATTTAAAATATTTTTACATATAATATCATATTTATATTTCTTAAAATTAAATTCTTATTGCTATATAAATTTTTTTATTGAAAATATATAAATTTTGAAATGCTAAAACATAATAAATTAATTAATTAATATAAATGAATATTGTAGGTAAAAAATATGTTGTTATTTATTTTATATTAAATTCATTATCTAATTATTAATTAAAAAAATAAAAACCATTTAATTAAAAATAATATTATGAATGACTATATTTATTGTTTTGTATATTTTTATTAGTAAAACTATATAGTGAAAATACATATTAAAAAGATTATGTGTAAAAATAAATTACTAAGCATAAATATTTAGATGAGATAGGTGTACTTTTTATTAAATGTTATCAAATTTGGTTTGGTACTTCAATGACAATTCATTTACATAAATATTTATATTTGATAAGTGTACTCTTTATTAAATGTTATCAGTGAGGTTTGTTACTTCAATGACAATTCATTTACATAAATATTTAGTTTGATAAGTGTACTCTTTATTAAATGTTATGGCACTTGGTTTGCTACTTCAATGACAATTGATTTTCATAAATATTTAGATTTGATAGGTGTACTCTTTTACATAAATATTTAGAATTGATAGGTGTACTCTTTTACATAACTATTTAGATTTGATAAGTGCACTCTTTATTAAATGTTATCGCACTTGGTTTCTTACTTCAACGACAATTCATTTACATAAATATTTAGATTTGATAAGTGTACTATTTATTAAATGTTATGGCACTTGGTTTGTTACTTAAATGACAATTCATTTTCATAAATATTTAGATTTGATAAGTATATTTTTTACTAAATGTTATGGCACTTGGTTGAATACAAGATTTTTTTTAATTTTAAATAATTTTGTTTTATCAAAACAGAATTCTTTTGGTAATAATCATAATCATATGCAAATGAACTTCGTAGACGTTTTTCTAACCAACCAGTGTGGTTCATCATGAGGACTAGGTGAGAGATCAAATCAAGACGCTGAATATAGAGAGATGTAGAGATGGCTAAACTAGCCGTTAAGATAACAGCTAGTTTAATTTAGAAATTTAATTCAAATAATAACAACTAGTTCTATCTAATTAATTAATCAATTATTTTATTGTTTCATATATATATATATATATATATATATATATATATATATATATATATATATATATATAGTCTTATTGTTGTTATTTTCATTATTATTATTAATATTTATTTATTTTTATTATTATTTATTTATTTATTTTATTTAGTTATTTATAATTTTTTTTTTGAAAACTACGATCAAACAAAAATGGACACACCAAAGTAACTAATAAGGCAACAAAAATAGCTAGCCTAATAGACAAACTAAAAGGAGAAACACCAAACAGATAAGAATAAGAGATTTTGATTTTTTTTTTTTTTAATTCAATTTTAAATACCATAGAATTTATGTAATTTCATGTAAATTAACCAATTATAAAATAGAAATTTAAACTTAAAAAAATTTAAAATTTATATTTAATTTTCAAAATCTTTAATTTAATATTTATTTTTTTCAAAAATTTAATAAAATTTATAAAATTTATAAATCAAACACTAAATATAAAAACAATATAACCTGCTTAAATAAAATAAAATTCAAAAAAAAATAATGCTTATTACTTTACCAGTTGAATTTTAATGGTGTTATAAATTTTCAGCTTTAAAGAAGGTAATAAACTTATGTCTTATCTGCAACCCATCAAGAATGCTTTGTAACATAAAATCATTTAATACTATGCAAACTGGAATTTAATGATCTACAGAATAAATTTTAGTTACATTTTAAATTTTATACTTAACATATCTAGCAAACTGTAATGTCGTCTGGAACGTTTAGTGGAAAAACAGCTAGAGAACATAAATGTGTTCGGACATCCCTTGTCTTCATCTCACTACCAAGAATATTTCAATACAATTGATTATCTTATTGATTATCACCAGAGAAAAGGCTAAACCATCAAAATTTCATGGTCCTACCCCAAAATTTCATGGTACCGCATATACAAAAGCAAAGTATCATAAAATTTGGAATCATCACACTGAAGGTGAACCTATGAAATTTTTATCATGTTAGAGGTTTTTCATTTGTTTAAAGTATTTTACTCACATTCATCTTATTGTTCGAATCTGAGAAGTATCTAATTTGTTAATTATTTTAAAATTTTATTTTCAATTAAAAACAAAATAATATGTCATATATATTATTAATTTACTAAATTAAACTATACAAATCAAAATAATTTATATTGTTTAATTTTGTATTTATTTATACACAATTTTTTTTATATTATGTAATATTAATTTAATATAAAAATAAAAATAAAAGTATTTGCAATTAATAAAAATTATTGGAAAATGATATATATATATGAATGATATTACAATAAGATGTCAATGTTAATTAAATAGTGTTATTTTTAAATTAAAAATAATAATATTATTAATTCAAAATTATAATTAAAATAATATAATTGAAATTTTGTAATGACAAAAATGTTTAATCATTGTATTAAAATATATAAAATATTTATTAAAATAATATAAAATTATTTATATTAAATCATCATAGTTTTATCTTAACTCTAAATATATTAAGAGTTAAGAACGACAAAATCTCTCGAGGTACAAACCTTTTTTTTAGTGCAAAACTTGAGGAAAGGTTTGCACCTTGAGAGATTTGATCCCTCTCGGTACTTGATAGATACGAGGTTAAGATAGATCTTGGTTAGTTTCAGTTGTGCGCGGTCACACAAAATTTGTTGAACATTTATTTATTCTAATCATTTCATATATGATAAATATGTCTAAGATTAATCTGACCATTTTAATTTTAAAATTGTTTAGTTACCTCAATTTGTTGAGATAATAGAGATTGTGAATAGCTTGAATGATGAAAAATGATGAAATAAAAATTTTGAATGCAGAGTGACAATGTAACTGTTGAATGATATACAATGTGAATAATAAGAATGTAGTCAATCTCAAACTATTTTCTTCTATTGTTCTTATTATTGCACATGTTAGTTTTCCATCTTTTCATATCGATCATATGAAAAAGGCAATTGAAATAGTAGACCATTCAAATCTTTAACTCAAGTTATTGTAGTAAACATCATACTTTGTCTTTCTTGCTCTCCAATATTAAGAGTAGCATTCTCCAAAGTCAATCATTGTGATTTATGGAGTGTTAAACCCAAAGTAAGTTTTAATGGTAGTTGTTTTCTATTATCTCATTTGAATAAAAGTGACTTACAATGTTGAATGATGGAAAATGGAAATAATAAACAAATATTACAGGTAAGTGAACACTTTATTTAAGATGAAAATGCAAGTATTTTATTTATGGTTGATTAACTATAACACCCAAATCAATACACATCGTCAATAATTTTTTGTACACTAAAATCAATGTTGAATATTAACATAATTAATTTGAAATTAATGCACATCATACATCTAGTTACATCAATTCAGAAATCAACATTTGCAATGAAATCAATGCATCTAGTACAAGCAATCAAATAGGATTTTAAATCAGCATTTACATTGAAATCAATGCATCTAGTGCAAGCAATCAAATAAGATTAGAAATCATCTACACTAAATTTAATGCATCATGTGAAATTAATGAAATAGGATTAGAAATCAATGTTACACTTAAATCATTGCTTCTATTTCAGTAAAAACCCAAAATATTCAAGTCTTTCTAAATCCAAATTCTTTTACCTTTTGTGAATTCCTTACTTCCTCTTCCTATAGGGTTAACATTTTTTAATATTATATAATACTATATAATATCTATATTTGTCTCTGTGTATCTCTTTATTCTCCCCTCTCTCTCCTTCCTCCATATCTGTGTCTATCTCCCTCCGTCTTTCCCCCATCTCTCTCTTCTTCTCTCCCCCCCCCCGGCCATCTATATCTATATCTCCCTCCAACTCTCCTTTGTAATTCTATCTCACCCCCCAAACACATGCTCTCTCTCTCTCTCTCTCTCTCTCTCTCTCTCTCTCTCTCATCTATATCTATATCTCCCTCCATCTCTCCTTCTTTGTCACTCTATATCACCGCCCAAACACATGCTCTCTCTCTCTCTCTCTCTCTCTCTCTCTCTCCATATTTATATATCTCTCCATCCCTCCTTCCCTTTGTCTTTATATTCTTCCCTCTCTCCCACCTCCATTTATATCTCTATCTCCCTCTATCTCTCCTTCTTTGTCTCCCTATCTCACCCCCAAAACATACACAATCCTTCTCCATATCTATCTATCTTTCTCTCCCTCCCTAATCTAGATTTATGAAGGAATGAAATTAAATACGGATTTAAATAATGACACAAAGATACAACAAAGCACAACTTCAATTAATAGATAAAAAGTGTTGAAAATTGTTTACATGCAGAAAAGAAACAAATTATCACAGGCGATAGTAGTTTATCTCTAAGAAGAGATGTAATGAGTACATGCATTTTGAAATGTGTTACAATGAGGCTCGGAGGCTTTTTTATTATTGAGAAACAATGGAAAACCATAAACATCCAAAAACTAACCCTAGGAGATGAAGTGCCAAACATTTGTGGGCCTTGTTGGGATTATTTGAAATTCCAACTTCCCATAATCGTAAGTTGGGCATATGATCTTTGTTTGTAACACATGATGCCTCGTTATAAGGATCTATCTGAGGACAGAAAAATTTCTTGAATATCCCAAACCATATGGATTTGGGCTTGGCGCATTTTCCAAAAAAATGTCGTTTAGGGTCTCAAAACAGCTCCAGAAAATCAGGACCCAAAAAACTGCCAAAACAGAAAGTTGTACTAGAATTGAAGAAACCAAAAGAGAATAGTGTTGGGGGTCCAAGTGTAATAGGCGAGTGACCAACAATATCCACTTGGATCAGTCCTCCATCCTTAGGAAGCAATGGTCCCCATTGTGTTGAGTGCCTCCATGAGATGTGGAAAGTTCTACTAAACTTGCTCCCTGGTGAGCCACTTGCATTAGTGCAAGAGCTGGCCATCTTTGACAAATCGATACCATTGGATCATTTTTTGGCAAGTGTTATTGATCTTTTTTTGCATGATCTGCTTAGTTGTGTCCTGTTCTATGCAGTTTGGGTTGAGCTTTGTTGGTGTCAGCTGCTCAACAATGTTTGATGTATCCATCAATGGTGGAAAGTATGGCCGAAGGCGGTCCACATTGAATATGGGCTTCAATCCAAGGAATGGGTGGATACTGAGCTCGAAAGTGTTGTCTCCCACAACCTTGGTGATGGTGTAAGGTCTGTATCAGAGTGGTTGAAACTTCTTATAAGCTCCAACAAGGTGTTCTTTATGCAAATGCAACCAATTTTTTTTCCACCTAAAACTTATGTGGCACCCGATGTTGTTCATGTCATTGTTTGTATTTGGCATTGGATTTATCCAAAATGTTGTGAACTTGCCGGAAAATGTGCAAAATTCATTAAATAAACCTCATGGCTTTATCAACTTCAGACTGGACATGGGTATATTCTTCCTATGTGGTTGCAAGAGGCAGTGCAACATAAATGGGACACAGTGGTTGAAATCCTAGGCCCACTTGAAAGGGGTTGTGTTCAGTCGAGCTATGGAGAGATTTGTTATAACTTTGTTGGACACAGGAGAAGACTTTCATCCCATGTTCATAGATGCTTAGAGTTGTACATGGGTAGTATGTGCACAATCATCTTATTGATGATCTTTGTATGTCCATTAGTTTGGGGGTGGAATGCAGCTGACTTGGTGAATTTGGTGTCCAATAATAACTAGAGAATTGACTAGAATGCACTTAGGAACCTGCTAACTCGATCTGATATAGTGGTCTATGCGATCCCGAAATGTACCCACAGTTGTTCAAAAAAGAGTTTGTAAATGGCTTATGTTGTGATACTCTTCTTGGCATTAGAGGAATTTTGAGGTCTAAAATGGGCCATAAAATAATAGTGGAAATAATAAAATAAGATTACATTACATCATCAAATTTGAGAGGGAAAAATGAAAAAACTACTTTTTCAACTCATATTTTCAACTTATCTCCCTATGGGTTTACTCAAATTTCTAGCGGGGATATTCATGGGATGCATAATTTGATTCCTCATCCAAGGAGTACCCATGTTGCATAATTTTGATGAAACATATTACATGAAAAAATTTATTGCAATCGTGTTTTTTCATGTAGCAAGGTCCATCTAAATTATGCAACATGGTTAATTCTTGGATGAGGAGTTAAATTTTTCATCCAACAAGTACTCTTTCTCAAAATTTGATTAAAACCTTAGGGATATAATTTTAAAATACGAGTTGAAAAAGTAGTTTTATTATTTTACTATTTTTTAATCTTTTACATTTTTACTCCAAAAATGTTGAATAATTCCACATGGTTGACATCATCATATTGAATCCTAATGTTTCTTGCAAAGTTTATTTTAGTTGTACATTTTTCTTAGGAGGCCCATTTTAGACCTCGAAAATTCTCTGATGAAGCAGCCAATATGTCCATCTTAGAATACCTGTCAGCGACCACAAGCACGCATTTGTTTCTGTAAATGGTAGAAGGAATGACACACATATAATTCATGGATATGGATTCCCAGGGCTGGCTAAGAGTAGGCATAGGAGCATACAAACCTTTCTTCTTAATGGTTGGCTTGGTGATGACACGAGAAATGCAGGATCTAATATATTTTCCAACATCCTTTCGGATATTTGGCCAATAAAAATGCTTTTTCGATGCTGCCACTATCTTCTCTACACTAAAGTGTCCTGCAACCCGAATGTAGTGTGCCTCCCAAATCATCATGGAACACTCACTTGAAGGAAAGCAAAGGTGTCCCAGGTGGCACAACAATGCAATGGATGTGGAAGTCTAGAACTCGCTTGCCATCCATCGACATCTAATATGTTGTGGCGAATTCTGGATCGTTTTTGTAAAGTTGCAACCATCCATAAGTATCGTTCCCACAAGAGTCAAGGACAGTGGTCAACGCCATAACCAGTGGCAACTGAGGAAATAGACAACATTATTTGTGATGTCTTTCTTTTACTTCATGTTCATATGAAATTGTTCCAAATATGTGGACCATTTCTGATGGAAGATGTTTTGTAACTTCCTTTGTTTGTATAAAATAAATAGGTCGGTGATCTGTGTGGATGATCGTCTCCTTCCCAAGAATTTAAAGTTTCCACTGTCGGCATGCCTACACAATGGAATGCATATATTTATCATAGGTGGGAAATTTCTGAATTATATGGGGGAGATTATCACTCTGATAAGCCACCAGATGCCCTTATTGGGTGAGAACTGCACCCATAGCATAGTCAAAGGCATCGGTCTAAATTTCAAATGGTTGTTGCAGGTTTGGAAATATGAGTACTGGTGCAGAACAAATGTGGTGCTTCACATAAACGAACACCTTTTTTTGGCACTCGAAGCATAAAAAAATTTCTTTCACTCCACCCTTGGTAACTTGACTCAAGGGCCAAGTGATATGAGAGAATCCTAACACGAACCTTTGATAGAAATTGGCAATGCCCAAAAAGTTACAAACCTATGTTAAAGTGGTATGGTTTTTCCAATATTGAATGAATTGGATCTTAGGTGGATCCACATGCACATCTTACTCATCAATGATGTAACCTAGATATTGGACATGGTTCATGCCAAAGGTGCATTTCTCCAAGTTGGAACATAGTTTGTGTTGTCGCGGGGCTTGAAGGACCTGCCCAATATGTTGCAAGTGCTCTTCCCAGCTCTTGTTGAAGTTGAGGATGTCATCCAGATATACAACCATGAACAAGTTGGTGAAGGGATGTAAGATGTCATCCATAAGCCTCATAAAAGTTTCAGGGGAATTTGTCAACACGAAGGGCACGACCAACAACTCAAAAAGGCCCTGCTTGGATTTGAAGGTGGCATTCCATACATCTATGGGTTCTACTGGAACCTGGTGATAGCTAGACTTCAAATCAATCTTTCTGGAGTAATTTCCCCCCTTGAGCTTCTAACACACCCCTCCCAAAATTTTCTTTATTTTACAATCCCTTTGGATAAATGTGAAGCAGAGTGATACTATGACATGACCGACCTCTAAATTCCAGTTATGGAAGTGGGTTTGACAAACTGACAACTTTACTTACAACACTTAGAAAGCACATAACACTCAGAAGGATGAAAGCCACCCCAGGTGGTCAATCCCTGAGATGGACACCATTTTCACTGACCTAACACCCCAACTGAATGAGCAACAAGGAAAGAGAGTGGTTATAGGCCTCCAAACACACGCATAGGATCACTTCCATGCGGTTATGGCCTAAATTCCCCTATTCTGAGCTTGCGGTCCTAAGATCTGAGCCACATATCTAGGCTAGCTTCAAGACCACTTCCCAAATTTTCCTATAACTTTCCTTAATCGTATTATACATGCCAAAAATTCTAGACATTCAAAGTTGAACCCAAAAATTGACCTAGACTGCCTAGAACATGATAGGAATTTTTCCAAACATATGGTAAACATGTAAGATACAAGTCATGGATGCATATCTGAGTATGAATCTCTAAAATTCATATAAAAATCATCAAGAAGGTCTAATTCCATCTCGATTAGCTACAAAAACACTAGTTAGTCCATGCCTTCATCAATCATTCAATAACTTTATCAAAGCATAACAAGAACCATAGTTATAACACATCACATAATCATGCTTATAACCAACATATAACCATAACATTAACCATGAAAAAACAACCATCAAATCAACGTCATAACAAGTACAAGTGCTCATAGATCACTATAGGAAAATAGATCTTATTAAAATATGCAAAAGCCAACCAAGCCAGGGACTTTCATGTACCACCCAACCATACATTGGGTTGAACCAAATATTACTTTGAACTAATCACCCTCGTGCCATATTCCAAGTATGAATGTGATATCTCATGGGATAAACCGAGACATGAATAACCAAGGGAATCAAGAGGTTAAACCACCTCCACCCTCAAACTACCATGATCTCACATAAATTGGTTCCGAGATCACATAACAAAACCAATCTTAGATTCCTCAAAATTCCTTCACCATACCTTAAGGAATTTTCTTGTCTCCACCCACTTTTTTAGGGATTCCTAGAAAAAAACCTTCTCTACCCTCAACCATTGGGAATTTTCCTAAGACCACCTCACCTAATTCCAAAACCTTCCAGTAATCCAAAGCTCAACCAAGAAATGAATCCCATCACACCATGACTATCCAGGAAATGGCAAGGCGAGGATGAAACCATTGTCAAACCTGACAAAACCCATGTCAATGAAAACAAATGAACAAAATAAAAAAAATCATGAGTTATGCATTCACACCTCACCTAGGAAATTACACATGCAACATGTTACCTCCAAAATCTTCCTACTGAAGTTGTTCATCCAACCTTCTCCTTGCTTTCCTTCACTTTATTTGGATCTCCTTTGCTTTCCTTTTCCTTCCTTTTCTCGATTTCTCGTCTTGAATCTCTCTCTCTCTCTCTTTCTTACTTGACCCAAGGTGAAAATGTCAAAATTTAAACCAGCAAAAGTTGTGAACTGATTCTTTGATGCCTTTTATTATTGATGTCTCTGTTTTCTTCATTTTCCTCTAATTTCCTTAGCATGAAAATGTGTCCTTTCACCTTCCTTTTCCCCTATTTTTCTTTATCTTCATAAATAAATGTCAATTATTGCCTCTTTCCCTTTGCCAATTTCCTTAGCCATTAATAAACCAAAAGTGATGCCCACTGTAGTGTTTTCCCAAAATTTAGCTTTGAATACGTGTCTCATGACCTTGGTCTTATTTTTTCTTTATTAACCTTTATTACATGAACTATAACTCATGGCGATTACAAACCCTTTCTCCTTGGTGGAACATAATCCTCGGTGTTCTATGACACCTATGACTAGAAAACCATTGACAAAAAAACATATTTCCTATGGATATTTATAACATAGCCTGATGTGGTATTCACAATAAAATATTGTTATAAACAAAAGAAACACCCCGCTTATTGGAGCTTTATAATGCAACTCATCACAATATTTACAACCATATACATACACACACACACACACACATATATATATATATATATATATATCAAAACTCATTTTCTTGAACCAACAAATAATGAAGGATACAAAGCCTGCATCTGATCAACCATCTCCCATATAGCTTCGTCGAGCTGAAAGTGCTTCTACTACACTTTAACTTTCTCTATTGCTCGGTTCTGGAGGATGATTTATTCCTGCTGCAATATGCATTGTGGTTTTGGTTGGAATTCTCCCTCTGGTTCCACCTACAATACATACCATTCAATCACATGATTAGCATCATGTACATATCTCTTAAGCATTGTAAAATGGAAAACATAATGTACTTTCACTATCATAAACAGTTCAATTTTGTAGGCCACTGGTCGAATCCTCTCAAGGATCAAAAAGGGCCTACAATACCGAGGTGCCAACTTGGAACATGACCCAATCCTCTTTGGGTTGATGCGCAAGTACACATGCTCCCCAACCTGAAACTCCTTAAAGGCTATGTGTTGATCTACATAAATATTCTGCTTGTCACATGCTGCCTTCAAATTCCTCTTAATAAACTGCATTTCATCTTCCATCTCTGCCAAAATATTTGGTCCAATCAACACCTTTTTCACTGGATCACTCTAGTTGATAGGAGTATTACAACTCCATCCATAAAGAACCTAAAATGGACTCACCTTCCAGGACTCTTGATACCCATTATTATATGCAAACTCTACTAGTGGAAGATACTCCTCCCACTTCCACTGTTGATTCATGACATACATCCTCAACATGTCCTCAAGAACCCTTTTCACCCTCTCTGTCTATCCATCTTTCTGTAGATGATAACTTGTACCGAAAGCCAACTTTGTCCCCAAACCTACAAACAATTCCTTCGGAAACCTGGAAGTGAACTTGGCATCTCTGTCTAATATGATATTCTCGGAAACACCATGCAATGTCACTATTTCCGTAATGAATATATGATCTACCTCATTAGCTAAATTCATAGACTTACCTTCAATGAAGTGAGATACCTTACTTAACATCTCAACCACAACCATTATGGAATCATGCTGCTTTGATATCCCTGGAAAACTTGTAATGAATTACATGGAAATGACTTCCCATTTCCATTCTGTAATTGGAATAGTCTACAATAAACCAATTGTATTCTTACACTTGGCTTTTACCTACTAACAGTCAAAACATCTCACAACAAACCCAACCACCACTTTCTTCAAGCTCAGTTAATGAAAAAAATTCTTAACTACTTCCAACATCTTCTGATATCCAGGGTGGCCTGAATATGACTTAACATGGAACTCCATAAAGATAAGCTTCTTATCCTCACTATTTTCTGACACATAAATCTTATTCTTGAATCTAACCAAGGTATTTGTCATGAGATGATACTGCTCATCCTTATAGCCTTCACCCTGTTGCTATAATGTGTAAGATTCACTCATGTAAATGTCTCCCATAAGAACTCATTGTTGCAATGTGATTTACCTTCACTCTCCTATTAAAAGCATATGCAACCTTGTTCTCCTTTCCCTTATTGTACTTGATCTAGAAGTAAAACACATTGAGGGTATCCAACCATCTAGCGTGTTTGATATTCAAATTAATTTGGTCAAAATAGTACCTCATTCCACTATGATCACTCATCAGAATGTCCCCATACCTTCACAACATGAATTATAACTTCCAACTCAATATCACGAGTCACATAGTTCTTCTTGTGCTCATTCAAAATCCTTAACTCATAGAATACTACGTATCCTTCCTACATCAAGACTCCACCAAGTCCTCTCTTGCAATATTTTTCACATACCACAAACTCTTTGTCGAGATATACAATCTTCAAGAGGGGATAATTGTAAGAAAATGCTTCAACTCTTCAAATATATCTTCACACTCCTCAGTCCATTCAAGCTTCTTTCCTTTCCTCTGAAAATATTTAATAGGATAGGCAATCCGTGAGAAGTTTCTGATGAACCACCTATAATAAAATTCTAGTCCTATGAATGATCTAGCCTCATCCACCTTCCTAGGAGATGACCACTCAATGATAGCTTTAATCTTTTACAGATCCATTATTATAACTTCCTTGGAAACAACATGTCCCAAGTAATGAACTTCATTCTGAAAGAAATTTCACTTCCTAAGCTTGGCATACAACCGATACTCTCTAAACAATCTTAAACACTGCCGCCAAGTGCTTTGCATGCTTTTCCTCATTCTTAGAGTATATCAATATATCATTAATGAACACTATCACAAACTTGTCCAGATAAGGACACAATGCATCATTAATCAAACACATGAAATTATCTAGAGCATTAGTAAGACCTACAAACTCATAATTACCATACCTTGTACGGAATACAGTCTTGTAGATGTCATCTTCTTTGATGCGCACCTAATGATATCTTGATCTCAATTCAATCTTTGAGAACATTGTTGCTCCCTTCAACTGATCAAAAAAGTCATCAATTTGTGGAAAAGGATACATATTCTTGATCATCACCTTGTTCAACTACCTCTAATCAATTCAAAACCTGAAATTACCATCCTTCTTCTTCACAAACAACACTGGAGCACCCCTAGGCGACACACTTGGAATTATGTATCCTTTATCAAGAATTTGCTTAAGTTGCAGCTTGAATTACACTAAATCTAGAGTGCTCATCCTATATGGTTCCTCTGATGTTGGTTTTGGTCTTGGTACAAACTCAATACAAAAATCCTCTTCCCTATGAGGCGTTAACTCCGAAATATCTTCCATAAATACATCCTGAAACTACTGTAAAACTAGATACCTGTTCAAGACTTAGCATCCTCAACAACCTTCCCTTTGTCACAAGAAACATGCACTGTAAATAATACACACACTTTCCTGCAAATTTTCTTTTCCTGCATAGTTGTAACCATTCTCACTGATGTAGGCTTCTTCTTTCCCTATAAGATTCCCTTCTCTCCATCATCATCCAAGAACTCAATAGCCTTCTCGTAAAAATATACCTTAGTGTGGTGAAGGTACAACCAATCCATACCCAAAATAATTCTATATGAACCCAATGGAAGCACATTTAGATGTGTTGATGTAGGCATACCATTCAACTCAAATGAAAAAGATATCACCCAATGATGAACTCTTTTCTTAGTCCCTATAGCCAACTACACCAACCAAGACTTTTTGTGTACTTCTTTACTCAAGCCACACTTATCCACCAGGTCAGTACTACCATAATTTTTATTATATATAGGATCAATCAAAATAGAAACAACTCAATCATAGAGCTTAACTTCCATCTCCATAATGGATTCTTGGTTATCCACCTGCTTGTTATCAAATGCTGCATAAATACGAGGAATGTTCTTCCCAACATCCCCAACTATTTGTGCCTCCTGAGAACTATAAATATTAAGTCTACCACCATGATACAAAGGATAATCCTTCTTGCGATGATCTTTGTGACAAATCCAACACTGCAACTGTTCCCTGCCACTACCTTTATTCTGTTGCTCTTTAGGATGAGATCCATTTCCCTTCTCTATTGCACTGAAATTATTGTAAGGAGCCACATTTTATTTCTCACCTGCATATTGAGGTCTTTCTCGATTCAGAGGCCATTTTTCCCTAGCCTTATCATTCCCTTTCCAATCATTCTTAGGCTCAAACTTAATCTTTGACTACTCATAACAGTGCTTCAAGTTCCAGATGAATTCCTCCAATGACCGAGGCTCATCATACTCAATATGATCCTTAAATGTTAATTGAAGTCCACTAATGAATCTTTGAACCTTAGTATTCTCATCCTTAATATATGGAACATACCTCGACAACTCCAGAAACCTAGTCAGGTACTCTTCATTTGTCGTAGATACCATCTTCATCTCATAGAACTCCTTAGCCTTTCCGTCATAATATATTTCATACATTTACTTATTTCTGAAGAGTCTTTTGAAATCACGCCAACTCAACTCCTCTATCTTGGTGCCTCTGACATGCTTCACATCTTCCCACCATATATATGCATTTCGCTTGAGAATGAAAATATTTATCTTATTTTTCATATTATTTGTGTAATCATACAATTCGAAGAACTTCTTCATCCCAAGTATCCATGCGTCTGCATCTTCCGACTTCTTCAGCTCTCCATCAAAGGTAGGAAGCTTAGCTTTATTGAACTCATCTGGAAGTTACCTCCTCTCACTCCTCCTGTAAGGATGATAGCGATGATGACCGTGATTTCTATCTGGACCAGAACTAGAATAGAACCCATAACCAGTACCTCTCCTGTCAGGTGGATCCAACCATTTTCCACCTCTGACCATGTCATCATTTTCCAACCTGTGCCCTGATCGGGACCTTCTACCATATGCCCCATTAGTAATTTCCTCCTATCAATAACTAATTCATGGTTGTCCTTGTCTCTACAAATATTATAAACTTTGAAGGATAACTACATTGACCTCGACCTGCTTTTCAAGATCTTTGGCAAGCCTTTCCTGCTACTCAATTAACTTGTCATTATTTTCCTTGTAAATTTTTATTTTTGCCTTCAGAATTATGAAGGTATCTGCTATGTCTATATGGAGATTCATGTGAACTGTAATCCACCATTTTTCTCATCATCTATGATCTTCTTCCTAAAAACATACCATGTTATATAAACTAAATATAAACATAATCAAACATACCTTACTGTGTCTCAGGGGAGGTTATCTCATCTACATAAATCAATCCATATTAGCATGATATACATGTATATACACATAATGACACCAACATATCACCCTATCGACATCATCTCAATCATCATGTATGATAACTCAAATTGTAGCATGGACTATATACATAACAAATATATCCACTTCAACACATGCATACGAATTACATGCATGCATAAAAATAATATCACACCCATCCTGTCCAAGTGTCTACACCTGCAAGATCTGATACCAAGTGATATGACAAAATCCAAACACAAAGCTTTGATAGAAATTGGCAATTCCCAAAATGCAACAAAGCTCTGTTAAAGCGGTCAGGGTTGGAAAATCGTGAATGACTTGGATATTGGGTGGATCCACATGCACACCTTGTTCATCAATGATGTAACCCATATATTGGACTTGGTTCATGCCAAAGGTGAATTTATCAAAGAAAATACCTCAAGGAAAAAACATTTCATACAACACAACCACATTCATCACACATTTGAACACTGAAATAGAACAAGATCACAAAAAACATTTGATAGAAAAGCTGGAAATTGGGGGGTCCATTAAGCTAGATTTAACATATGCTACCATTCTTGTGTTTGGTGGAGAGGAGCATCGATTAAAAGGAATAAGATGATAAGGAATTTATATAAAAAACTTGTAAAACTAGAGTTGGAGTACAAAAACCCTCCTTGACAAAGTCAACCAACTCCTAACATAAATTTTAACGCCCAATATAGGAGGTCACCCTTGCAACTCTTGCAAAGGGAGAGAAAAGATCAACATGATCATATTCAACCTCCTTTGTATTTAGAATATGATACGAGGTGATAGCTAAAGAAACTATAAAAGTTCAATAAAATCAGTTCTCTTCTCTCTCAGATGGAGATAATGAAATAGAAGCACATGAAGGAGAATGAGATGATAAGGATGCCCCACTAGATGATGATGAGATAGATAGTTATTGCAAAAACATTGTTAACTTCATGCAAGCCTAGTTGCACAGGAAATATGATCTGAGGTCATCTAGGAAAAGGACTAGTGGGAAAGATCAAAATGAAGAAACTGTTCATCCAAGCTCCCCAAAGCCAACAGATAAAGGGAAGAAACCACTCAAATGTGTTTCACAAACCAAGAACTAATCCTCCAATCCTATTCCCAATGACCCTGGAGCCTCCAAAACAGCAAAATTCCCCCCACCAATAAATGCAGTATGCATTGAGAACAAAGAACCTGTCAATTCTGCTAAAATTGATAAGAATCCCTTTGCCTTTAATTTTCAAAAAGAGTTTGAGAAAGTCAAGATAGTTTTCCTTTTGACTAAATTATTGAAACAACCTAGTTATAAATCCCAAGTGTCTCAAATTATGATTTCATCCACCATTTCTCCCCTGCAAGACGACCTTAACTTGCAGGAACAGAGGCCCATGGTTGTATTTGGACCCCACATGGAGGAGCATGACTCTTTCACTGCCCCATTTTATGTCACCTTGGTGATTCATGACCTGCTACTAGATAATTGTATGATTGACTCAAGAGAATATCATAACTTAATGCCATTATTTTAGGTCCCTATATTACTAGTATAGTCCCTTATTGTTATTAGTGTAACCCCATTATTGTTATTATTGTACCCTTGTAACCCCCATTTTGTTATTATTGTGCCCTTAAATTATTATTGTTAGGTCGGCTAGGATTACATTGTGGCCCACTAGGATTACATTATGGCCACATGGACTCCTATATATAGAAAGGAGGTTTTGTAAATTGTATCATCCAAGAATTGTTTTTTTATGTAATGTATTGGAGGTTTCCCCCTCGAAGTGGCTTATTTCTAAGGCGTTGATATCTCTTTTCTTCTATTTTTGGAGCTGGTTACACAACATTTGGTATCAAAGATTTGGATTCTAGGGTTTCGCTGCTCCAAACAGGTCATCGTGGCATTTTCGCTATAACTTTTTTTCTACTAAGTTTCAGAAGCTGAAATTCTTAGGGTGCGAAGCCGAAATCCTAAGGAAGATCATCTAAATATTTTAGAGCTTGATTCACAATATTTTCGGAGATATGATCTGTGGAAGTTAGGTCTTTTTCCAGGCTCCTAAACAGGTCATCGTGGAATTTGCGCTATAAATTTTTTTTCTACGAAGTCTCAGAAGCTGAAATTCATAGGGTGCGAAGCCAAAATCCTGAGGAACATTTTCAAAAAATTTCAGATCTTGGTTTGCAATATTTTTGGAGATATGATGCAGCGGAAGGTAGTGCTGTTTCGGGCTTCGAATTTCATTCCAAAGAGGTGATCATGGGAAAATCTTCATAACTCCTTTCTGCGAGCATGATTGGAGTGTCGTAAGAAATTGGTCTTTAGTACCTGTTGTAGTTTCTTGGATATCAATTTCAGAGTTGAAGGGCGAAACAGTGACACGTGGCAAGTCGTACAAGTTCGTTGTACTGAACCAGTCCATAATTAGGTCATTGTGGGAGATTGTACACAACTTTGTCTTGGAGAATCCAAATCAAGTCAGACTTGTGGCATTTGAAAGATAATTTAGAGGGTTACATCAGTACCAAAATTCAAATATTGAAGTGCTTCGATTACAGAGATAATCCAATTTCAATATCGAGCTCCTCAAAAGCAAGAAAAAGGTGTGTATTTTTTTTGCGAATTGCATAAGTCTTGTTTGAAGAATCAATTTGAATTGATTCCAAGGGAATATTGTAGAATAGATATCAGTATTGGGTTCTAAAATATGCCCTGTAAAAATAATTCAACACCCATTAAGCCTTCAGAAGGCTCTACTATGACTCATGAAGATGAAGAATTGCAACATGATCTGTCAAAATTACAAGAGCAAGTGCAACAAATTTCACTCTCGCAAAGAGCAACAAAAAATGAAATGAAAGTTTTGAAGAAAGGCGTGGAAGCGAAGATGGACGGTTTGAAGAAAGGCATGGAAGCTAAGATGGATGGCATGGAAGCTGGCATGGAAGCTAAGATGGATGACATGAAAGACAACATGGAAAACATGAAGAATGATCTAAAAGCAGATATCGAAGGTTTGACAAAGTTGATACAAGAAATGTTTCCTAATGGTGAAAAGATAGTAGAAGAACCTCATGATGAGAACAAAATAAATGTTAATCGTGATTTCATAAACTCCAATGTTGGCGGGAAGAACCACCATATTCCAAAAATGGATATGAGGAAGTTTGATGGAAAGGATCCTGTAACATGGATACTACAGATGGAGCAATATTTTGATCTCCATAACGTGCAAAACACACAAAAAGTACGCATTGCAACTTTACATTTAGAACAAAATACATTTGTATGGTATCGATGGCTTTGCTCCCGTAAAAAAATTGTCACTTGGTCAATTTTTATGGAGGAAATGATAGCACATTATGAGGATACAAAGAGTAACACCTTCTTTAGCCAATTGATAAATCTCAAACAAAAGGGTTTAGTGGGGAAGCACATTGAGGACTTCCAAAAATTGAATATAAGGGTAACTGATATTCCAGAGGAACACAGGATCGATCTCTTCATAGGCACTTTAAAGGATAACATCCAACATGAAGTTTTTGTTTTGGAACCGGATTCATTGGAGAAGGCATTCAGGTTGGCAAGAAAAGTTGAATGTAAAATAATGGTGACAAGGAAGCCTACCACTCAATTCTATAAAGAAGGAAGTGTTGCTACGCCTAGATTTCCACAACCTACAAGGTTGACACCACAACAATTGGAAGAAAAAAAAGCAAAAGGGCTTTGCTACAGTTGTGATAGCAAATACACTAAAGGTCATAAGTGTGCTGAGAAGAAATTATTTTACATAGATTGTGAAGAAGAAGAAGAAAATGAACAAGAAGAGGATATACACCAAGAACCAGCCCTAGAAGAGGAAGAAATGAATCTAACCATATCGTGTAATGCACTGGCAGGAATTACCACTCCTCAAACTCTCAAGATAGAAGGAAAAATCAAGAAGAAAAAGGTAATAGTGTTGATTGATTCAGGTAGCACCCATAATTTTATTCATTGTAAGGTAGCCAAGGAATTAAATTGTTTCCTATACCCGGCACCAGAATGTCAAGTGATGGTTGCAAATGGAGGAACTATAAATTGCTCTGGAAAATGCCATAATATCAAGCTAACCATGGGGGAATATGTATTGACTAGTCCAATACTTTCCATTCCTATGGGAGGTGCTGATGTTGTACTAGGAGTACAATGGTTACAATCTTTGGGGACGGTAGCTTTTAATTTTCAAGAACTTTTCTTGAAATTTTTTTCAGAAGGAAAGGAAGTCGAATTACGGGGTATTGCGGGGAAGCCGGGAAGGATAATAAGCTCTAATGTCATGAAAAATCTTCTAAAGAAAGAACAACGAGGCATAATTGCACAATTATGCTCACTAGAAGTTCCAACATCAAAATCATCTATTTCTGCAGATCTCCAACAAGTCTTGGACAATCATTCCAAGGTGTTTGAAACTCCCAGAGGACTCCCACCTATTCGTGATCATGATCATGCTATTCATTTGATTCTAGGAAGTGTTCCTCCAAACATCAAGCCTTATAGATATCCTTACTTCCAAAAGAGCGAAATTGAACGTATGATTGCAGAAATGTTAGAGGCGGGTATAATTCAACCTAGTCAAAGTTCTTTCTCTACTCCTGTAGTATTGGTACACAAGAAGGATGGATCATAGCGAATGTGTCCGGATTATAGGGAGCTCAATAAGCTCACCATTAAAGACAAATTTCCCATTCATGTGATTGATGAATTATTGGATGAATTACATGGAGCAATTTATTTTGCCAAGTTGGATCTTCGTTCAGGATATCATCAAATTAGAATGAAGACTGAAGATATTCCAAAAACAGCATTTCAAACTCATGAGGGTCATTATGAATTTTTGGTCATGCCTTTTGGCCTTACCAATGCACCTTCTACATTTCAGGGTTGATGAATTCCATTTTCAAACCCTTCCTTAGAAAATTTGTGCTAGTATTTTTTGATGATATACTAATCTACAGCAGGTCTTGGAAGGATCATGTTGAACATGTTGACAGGGTGCTCAAACTATTGCGGGAGAAACAATTATATGCAAAAAAGTCCAAATGTTTCTTTGGAGTACAAGAGGTGGAATATCTGGGTCATATTGTATCTCACGAGGGTGTTAAAGTGGACACTAACAAAATTAAAGCCATTAAGGAATGGAAAGTTCCCACAACCATAAAGCAGTTGCGAGGATTTCTCGGGTTAACAGGGTATTATCGCAAGTTTGTTAAGAATTATGGGAGAATAGCAGCACCTCTAGCAACATTATTGAAGAAAGATGCATTTTCATGGACTCCTGAAGCAACTAAGGCCTTTGAACATCTTAAAGAGGCAATGTGCCTAGCACCGGTCTTAGCTACGCCGGACTTCACAAAAACCTTTATTGTGGAATGTGATGCCTCAGGAAATGGAATTGGTGCAGTTTTAATGCAGGAAGGAAGACCCATTGCTTTTGAAAGTCGTCCAATCAAAGGAAAGTATTTACAAAAGCCTATTTATGAGAAGGAAATGTTAGCAATACTGCATGCACTAAAGAAATGGCGAACTTACCTAATGGGAAGACACTTCAAGGTAAAAACTGATCATGATAGTCTTAAACACTTTTTGGAACAAAGACTATCGTCAGAAGAGCAGCAAAAATGGGTCACAAAGATGTTGGATTATGACTTTGAAATAATCTACAAAAAAGGAAAGTTTAATGTTGTTGCAGATGCACTCTCAAGAAAGAATGAAGAGGTGGAAGCATTGCTTTGTGCCATTTCTATTATCCAACCAGATTGGATAACCGAAGCAAGAGATGAATGGAAGAAGGACAAAGATGTATGGACACTCATTCAAAAGTTGCAGCAAGATCCTATTACATCTGATACATTTAGTTGGAAAAATGATTCCTTATGGTACAAAGATCGCCTATATCTTTGTAAGAATTCCCAACTAAAACAAAATATTCTTCTGGAATTGCACACTTCTCCTTTAGGAGGACACTCGGGATTTTTAAAAACTTACCACAGGGTGAAGAAAGAATTTTTTTGGGATGGCCTTAAATCTGATATTCAAAGTTTTGTGGCGGAATGTTTGGTTTGCCAGCAGAATAAAGTGGAAACAATTAAGACCCCGGGACTTCTACAACCTTTATCCATTCCAAGTCAACGTTGGGAGGAAATTTCAATGGATTTTATCACAGGTTTACCTAAGTCCGAAGGAAAGAGTGTCATCATGGTGGTAGTTGATAGACTTACCAAGTATGCACACTTTGTGCATTATCTCATCCATTTAAAGCAAGTACAGTTGCTACTACATTTATGGATAGAATTCAAAAGCTACATGGAAGCCCAAGGGTTATTGTGAGCGACAGAGATCCCATTTTTACTGGAAATTTTTGGACGGAGTTATTTTCTTGTTTGGGTACTCAATTAGCTCATAGCTCATCTTATCATACTCAATCTGATGGTCAAGCTGAGATAGTAAATAAATGTTTGGAAGGATATCTTCGTTGTTTTGTATCTGATAAACAAACACAATGGGTCAAGTGGTTACCTCTTGCTGAATGGTGGTATAACACTTCCTTCCATCCTGCAGCAAAAATGACCCCATTTATGGCACTTTATGGATATCATCCACCATCCATCACATCATCTTTAAGGGAAAATTCGAAGGTTCAAGCGGTGGAAGATCACATCGAGCATCAGCAAGAAGTTCTCCAACTCTTAAAGGATAACCTGAATTTGGCACAAAATCGAATGAAACAACAGGCATATCAACATCGTAGCGAGAGAAGTTTTGATGTAGGAGATTGGGTATTTTTACGGCTAAAACCATACAAAAAAATGTCCCTCAAGCAAGAAAAGAAGGATAATAAATTATCGCCAAAGTACTATGGTCCTTACAAGGTGTTGCAAAAGATTGGTACTATAGCCGCCTGAAGTCAGGGCTTCTGTGTCGCAGAAGTGCAACCCGATTTTCCATGTTTTAGGCTTAAAGAAGGTTATAGGTGAAAATATTCCAGTTCAAACAATATTTCGAGAACTTGATGAGGAAGGAAAAATCATGGAACTGGAGAGCGGTCACCAAAACAAGAACTCGCTTGACTACGGAATCGATCAATTTCAAAGTATCTCATCAAGTGGAAGAACACCTTTGAAGATTCTACATGGGAGGATGAGAAGTTTATACGAAGCACAGGCTACTCAAGTGTTGAGGACAACACTTTGTTGGAGGAGAGGGGCATTTTTAGGTCCCTATATTACTAGTATAGTCCTTATTGTTATTAGTGTAACCCCTTATTGTTATTATTGTACCCTTGTAACCCCATTTTGTTATTATTTATGCCCTTAAATTATTATTGTTGGGTCGTCTGGATTACATTGCGGCCTAGGATTACATTGTAGCCCATGGACTCCTGTATTGGAGGTTGCCCCCTCGAAGTGGATTATTTCTAAGGCGTTGATATCTCTTTTCTTCTATTTTTGGAGCTAGTTACACAACAATATTTGATGGAACAGTTGGGACTACAAATAAAAAAACCATAAAAAGATATATACTCCTTGATTCCAAAAGAGTAAAGTGCCTTGGTATGATCATGGATCTAGTGGTCAATTTGGCTCAAATCCCAGTGAAAAATGTAGTAATGGATATTGTAGTTGCTGACATCCATGCAAGATTCGACATGCTTTTGTCCAGGTCATGGGGAATGAAAATTGGGGGGTCCATTAAGCTGGATTTAACATATGCTACCATTCTTGTGTTTGGTGTAGATGAGTGTGGATTATACAGGCAATCTAGATTCATGAAGACAGTTACAAAGGAATATTGTTCAAATAATGCTTCCGTGTATGGTAAAGATAAGGATTTTTCTTGTCTGCTATTGGAATAAGATGACCAAATTATAAGAGACACCCAGGTGGAATGTTCATCTCGGTTGAGTAAACAATCATCAAACCATGACAAGGTATGGAAATTATATTTTGATGGTTCCTGTTGTAAGGAAGGAAATGGGGAAGGCATGTTATTGGTATCTCTAGAAGATAGTTTGATCCCTTTCTATTTCAAGTTGGAGTTTGAGGTCACTAAAAATGTTGTTGAATATGACGCTTTGTTGTTAGGGATACAAGCTACTAAAAATATTAACATTGGGTGCTTAATTGTGTTTGTGGATTCAAATTTGGTGGTGAAGAAAATAAAAAATCAATGTCAAATCAAGCAATCAAGATTGAAGTCCTACAGGAATGAAGTATGGGATTTGATAGAATATTTCTTTTTAGCCTTTAACATTTAGTTTCTTCCCAAGGAACATAATAGGATGGCTAAATCCTTGGAAATATCTACTAGAAAATTCAAACCACCCCAAAATTAATTCCTCAAATATGAAGTCGAGGTCAGGTACAGGCCTTCAGTACCAGATAATGTGAAGCACTTGCAGGTGTTTCAAGACGAGGAACATATCAAACACTTCATGGAGGTCGTTTGGGAATTTTCAAACTTGGTGATTGATCAAGCGAACGAAAATATAATAGATGAACCACATACTGATTGGGAGGAATCTATTGTTGCTCACAAAATCCTACAATGGAAATACCATCCCTAGAGGGTTGGTTCCATTGGAAAGGATTTTCAACTCAAATGATGTGGTTGCTAAGCCAATTTAACAAGATCTTGAGGAAGAGGTGGAGGATTGTAATATTGGCACAAAATAAGACCCTAGAGTAATCAAGCTAGCTAAAGGAGTCCCAAGGGAATACAAAAAAATGTATCTTCACCTTTTCAGGGAGTACATGAATTTTTTTTCTTGGTCATATGATGATTTAAAAACTTTTGACACCAGTTTCATACAACAAAAAATTCCTCTAAAACAAGAGTGAATCCTTATAAGCAGAAGCTTAGGCAAATTAATCCTCTGTTACTCCCATCAATTGAAAATGAGGCGAAGAAATTGTTACAGGTTAAGATAATTTTTCCTTTGAGGTACTCACAGTAGGGTAGAAAATTTAGTTCGAGTGAGGAGGAAGAATTGGGAGATAATGCTATGTGTATATTTCAAAAATTTGAACAATGCCCGACTGAAATATAACTATCCTCTGCCTAAAATGGATTACATTGTGTAGAAAGTGGTAGGGTTTTCCTGAATGTCCATGACCGATGGTTTCTCTTGATACAACCTAGTGACTATACACCATGAGGATCAGAAGAAAACAACTTTTACTACACAATGGGGAACATTTATGTATGTCAAAATGTCGTTTTTCCTCATAAATATTGGAGTTACTTTTCAAAGAGTGATGGATATACCATTTGTTGAAGAGTGGATAAATTCGTAGTAATCTATTTGGAAGACATAACTATTTTCTCTAAAACATATGAAGAACACCTCAAGCACTTGAAACTCACATTCGAAAAATGTAGAAGGTTGGTTTGTCCTTAAACCCAAAGAAAAAGTTTTATTTAAGCGAAGGGAAGCTATTGGACCACATCGTGGAAAATTAAGGAGTAAATATTGATCCCAAAAGGGTGGAGGTTATTTATAATATTACATTACCAAGGAATATAAAATAAATTCAAGTTTTCTTTGGCAAAATAATTCTTTTAAGAAGATTTATACCAAACTATGCTGAAATTTTCAAATAAATCATAGAAATTTTGAAGAAGGATAGGGAAGTCAAGTGGACTATGGAAGCCTATGAGTCATTTTGTAGAATTAAAAAATATTTTGCAAAATCCATAGTCTTAGCTAATCCAGAATATTAGAGGTCATTCCTCATTTTATATTTTTCCTCTCCTAACATGATGGTAGTTATTTTACTGTAGAAGAATAATGAAGGACATGAACAACCAATTGCATTTTTCAGTGAAGTGTTACGAGATGCACAACTAAAGTATAATATCTAGAGAAACAGACCTATGCCTTAGTCAAATTTCTGAAGGCCTTTTGAATTTACATCCTGCAATCAAATATAATAGCTTATGTTCCTACAACTGTTGTGAAATACATTCTCGTCCATGGTGTCTGTGAAGGTAAGAGAGGCAGGTGAATTGCAAATATTCAAGAACATGATATGGATATCAAACCAACTAATTTGATAAAGGGGCAACTATTAGCTAAAATATTGTCTGAGGTTAACTCCCAAGCCTTGGGAAAATATCTATTAGAAAATAAGGACAGAGGAGAGGAACAAGACAATATCGATACCTCAACACAAAAAATCCATATGAAATACCTAGTCTCACAATGGTGTAAGTATCTTATCCATTATTTAATTTTTCTAAAGTGCCCACTGAATTTTGAAAAAGTTAAATATAGGACCTTGAGGCTACAAGCTCAGAAGTTTGTTATCTCAAATGGCCAGTTGTACTAGAAATACCCCATGGGGATTTTTATTTTATGTTTGGTATAAGAGGAGATTCCCAAGGTGATTGATGAATTCCATAACTGTGTATGTGGGGGACATTACAGTTGGAGAGCCAAAACCCATAAAATCCTCAAAGTTGGTTTCTATTGGCCAAAATTATTCATTGAGGTTCATATATATGTTAGGTCCTGTGAAAAATGTCACATTTTTGCAGAGAAGAAGAAGTTAGCACCTCTCCTTGTTGAGTCAACACAAATGGATGCTTACAGTCAATAATTATTTCATGAAATGGCTGGAAGCCATCCCGACCAGAAATGCAACCGATTATGATGGCATGAAGCATCCCCTATACCTTACAGAGGCTCGATACCATAAAAAATGCACTCACTCTTCTGATGGTTCCTGCAAAAAAACCCCTTTTTAACTTTGATACTTCCACAACCTGATCTCTGATTGGAAGTTGTCCATCACACTCACACGACTTCATATGTGCTCGATGGCCTCTCTCAAAGAGAACATCGGAAAATATGGTAGGAACAACATAATGTTGGCTCCATGCTTTAAAATTTTATTTTCCTCTCCATAGATCTCCAACTGTAGTGCTCTCCAACAGCTCTATGAACAATTCTACGAACAACACTTTCTAGAAACTCTTCAAATAGCTCTTGGTCTTTGCAGCTTCTCTAAACATATGTAGCGCTGCCAGTGAACAATTAAACTAACTCCTCTACGCATCAAGCATGCTAGTCAATTCTTCTTGCAACAATTAATCCAAGCTCTCATTCACAAGTATCAAATTTTCTCAACAGGGCTACTCAGGATTCGTGCTCCAACTCAATGTTTCCTCACGCAACATGCTAAGTCATGAACCTACACATTGAGTTCATGTTGGATCACTGCAAACATTCCAGCATTTATGCATTTCTCTCGTCAACACTTTCAAAACTTGCTCTCACACACCAAATTCATTACAAAAATATATCACACGGTCACTCTCTACCATTGTGTTCTCTCTACCCAAATGATAGTGCTACATGCCATAGGCCTAAAACATAACAAATAAACAAACACATAATACTAAAAGTAAAATGCATATCAAACCCTTTCAGTAATTAATTAATAAACAAAATGTTTACACAGAATCTTGGCCTCTCCTCACACTCACCCACATATTCTTCCCATATGCAGGCTTACATTTATATGAACAATTACATAGTTATGGATCATTCTAGATCCATGATCTTCTCCATAGATCTCTCAACTAGTTACTAAAATCTCTTAATGATCCCTTGAGGATCTCAACAACAATCCTAAAAATCCTCTAAATCCACTTTTAACTCAACTAAATCTCTATTCTAGGATCTCCTAATCCCTAAGATCTTTATGAGATCTTCATAAGGCTGATATCTTTCGTATTCTAAATTATGTGAGAATATTTACATTAAAAATCTCACACACATATTTCTCACTGAAATAATTTTAAAATATACAAAATTCCTATTAATAAATTAAATTCCTTATGAAACATTAATCCCCCTAATTAAACCAAAATACAATGATTTTTGAGCAGGATGCTCCTGCATCAGACTCCCAAAGTTGAAAACATTCATGATTTCCTAATCATGTGATTTCATATGTTGATGAAAACATTCAGGGTCCCAAACCTTAGTTTGTAGTTTTCAAAATGCTCTACACCTTTGTTGTTGTTTCATGCCTACTATCTTCTGGTTCTTTTTACTTTCTTAAATCAGCTTCAAATTCTGATTGATCATCCCTTGTGCTGCTAGTTTTCTCCATCTGGACTTTCCCATCATCAAATTTGTAGGAATTTACCGGGTAAGTTCCGTAGATCAAGAACCAAAGGTCACCACTCACAAACATATCACAAATCAGTACACCAATATAATCACATGGTGAAAACCCTTAAAGAAGGAAACAGTCCACGGCCTGAGCCAACGTGACCACTTCGGGAAATTTATTAATATAAAAAGAAAAGTTACATATGTTTATCTCATAAACGGTTACCGGACAAATGACCCTCCATGCTCTTTAAATAGAGATCATGGACCAATCGGGTGCTAAGCCATGGATCAAGTGTCCTTAATACCGAGGAGAGAGATGACCGTCAAATCACTACAAATCGTGACCGTCGGATTATAAGTTACAAATGTACATGGTAAAGAAACACACTTTACCTAACTCTACACTAAACTAAGTTATTCTTAACTATTTCCTATGTGTCAGAATATCATAACATCCCCCCTTAAGAACAACTTGGGATAGGATTGAAGGATTTAGAAAAGTGACACAAAAGGAGCCTATTTCCTATGTGTCAAAATATCCTAACATCCCCCCTTAAGAACAACTTGGGATAGGATTGAAGGATTTAAAAAAGTGACAAAATAGAAGTAGGAAGTAGGCATTAGAGCCTATCCCCCCTTAATGACAACTTTCCTGAACTCCAAGCATGGATTAAAGTTTGGTAAACTTCACTTCTATAAGAGCCTTTGTAAAGATATCGGCTACTTGATCATTGGTTGGACAGTACTGCACTTCAAGAACACGATCATGAATGAGCTTTCTAATGAAGTTTATGTGGATTTCAATGTGTTTCATACGCTGATGCTGAACTAGATCTTTACATAGCTAAATGGCACTCTGATTATCACACCAAAGTGTAGTTGGATGTTGCTAATGAAGACCAAATTCAGACAGGATCTGACGAAGCCACATGGCTTCCTTTCCAACTTCAACTGCACCACGATACTCTGCTTCTGCTAAAGAAAGAGAGATGCCACTTTTTTTTTTACAATACCAAGTAATAGGTCCTGAACCAAGAGTGAATACATATCCTGCAGTAGAATTTCTATCATCAGGGTCACCAGCCCAATCAGAATCGGTGAAACCAATCAACAATGGAGATTCTCCTTCACTGTAATGAATCCCGAACTGAACTTTACCTTGAATATATCGAAGTATTCTTTTAGCTGCTTTCCAGTGACTTTAATGAGGTTGGTGCATAAACCGAGAGACAAGACCAATGACAAAGGAAAGGTCAGGACGGGTATGAGTTAGATACAGAAGTTTACCAACAAGTTGACGATATAAGGTAGCATCAACTTCAGGGGTAGTACAAGTGACTGAAAGCTTGACTCCAAACTGAAAGGGAGAATGGGCTAGCTTACAGTCTTCCATGTGAAAGTGGTGTAGAAGATCACAGGCATACTTGGACTGAGAGAGGGTAATGCTTTCCTTGGATTGCAAGACTTGAAGACCAAGGAAATAATGCAAGTGTCCTAAGTCTGTCATTTCAAACTTCTTTTTGAGGCTAGACTTCACATGGTTTATATGGTTGGGATCACTACCAGTAAGGATAAGATCATCAACATAAAGAACAAGGATGGTGAAGGACTTACCCACTTTCTTAGTGTAGACAGTGTTGTTAGAATGACACCTAGAAAAGCCATTATCTAATAGAAATCTATCCATTTTGGCATACCAAGCTCGAGGAGCTTGTTTGAGACCATAGAGAGACTTCCTAAGGCGACAAACAAGGCTAGAGTCGTTTTGGATAAAGCCAGGGGGTTGTTCCATGTAGATTTCTTCATGTAAATCTCCATGTAAGAAGGCGGATTTAACATCCATCTTATGGACTTCCCATTTAAAGGAGGCAGCAAGGGAAATAACAAGGTAGATAGAATTCATTTTGGCAATAGGGGAGAAGTTTTCAGTATAGTCAATGCCTTCAACTTGTGAAAATCCTTTAGCGACAAGACGAGCTTTATGTCTATCCACTTTTCCATCTGGTCCAAACTTTGTTTTGTAAACCCATCTGCATCTGACAAGTTTTCTTCCTTTTGGAAGAGGAACAAGATCCCAAGTATCGTTTGCCAATAAGGAAAGATACTCTTTATTCATAGCTTCATCCCAATCTGGATGACCAGAGGCTTCTTCAAATGTTTCTGGATCAGGATTTTTTGGAACTACAGCTAATAAGGAAGAGGCTCTTTCGAACTGAGAACGTGTACGTCATCGATCGGCAGGGTCACCTACAAGAGAACCTGCTGCATCCCGAGTAGAGCAAACCCATCTTTGAAGCGGTGGAGTATAAGGAACAATTTCAAGAGGTGGAGGAGGATTGTCATCCTCGTTGTCATCATTTGAACTAGAAGGAATTATATTAAAAATAGAAGAGAGAGAGAGAGAGGTGGCACATATTCCGAATCAGGCTCGCAGGCCAAAGGTGGCACACCCACCGAACTAGGCTCACATGCCGATATATTTTCATCAAATTTTACATCTCTTCTAATGATTATATTTATGGATTTTGGTTGAAGAAGTCTATATCCTTTGACATCTTTAGAATATCCAACAAAAAATCATTTTTCACTCTTAGGTTCTAAGGCTTTATGTTTCACATCTGGAATATGGGCCCAAGCATCACTTCCAAAAACACGTAAGTGACTTATATCTGATTTGATTGAACTCCAAGATTATTTTAGAGTTATATTCTTTAAAACCTTAGTAGGAGTGTGATTTACTATGCAATTTGCACAGTTAATGGCTTCTGCCCAAAAATTGAGACCAAGTCCATTAGATTGAACCACACAATTAGCCATTTATTTTAAGGTGCGATTCTTCATTTCAGCTACACCATTTTTTTGTGGAGTATATGGAACAATATGTTGCAATTGAATGCCATGCTCAGTGTAGAAGTTGATAAATTTGTTGTTAACATATTATCCTCCATTTTATGATCTTAACCCAAGAATTTGATGTCCAGATTGTTTCTCAACAAAGGCCTTAAAGGCCAAGAACATGTTAAAAAATTCACTCTTGAGTTTTAAGAAGTATACCCAAGTGCGTCTGGAAAAATCATCAATGAAATTTAAGAAGTACTTGCAACCAAAGAAAGAAACAACAGGAAGAGGACCACATAAATCACTGTGCACAAGCTACAAAGGGGCTGAAGCGTGCCAAGAGGCGCATTTGTCAAAAATATCCCGATGATGTTTTCCAAGTACACATCCGGATCAAACACCATCTCGGAAAGGTACAATAGGAAGATCCATCACCATATTTTCCTTACATAGATTTTGAAGAGAGCGATAGTTTAAGTGACCAAATCACTCATGCCAAAGTTTGCTCACTTCATCATTATGAGCAACAAAAATGGAGGGAAGACATGATGATCCAAAGTTGTCAAACTTATACAACCTTGTGGAATCATCAGCAATGCCAGTCTAAAATATGTTTAGGATCTTTGAGGTCCTTGATTATAACATCATGAGGTGAGAATTCTACTATTTTCCCTTCACCTAAATGATTTATCTGATAAACAGAGAGAATGTTGCATGACAAGGTAGGAACATATAGTACATCATTAAACTGACCATTATCGAGATGAATGGTTCCAGATCCTACAACACTAAGAGATCTATCATCGCCAACATAAATAAGTTTGGTGTTACAATCATTTAAAGAAGAAAACATGGCTTTATTTTTGGCCATGTGATAAGAAGCTCCAGAATCAATCAGCCACTCATGAGAATGAGAAGAGGAAGATACATTTAATGCATAACTAGATCTTGATGCTTGAAAACCACAAGCAGAAAGTGCCATTCCTGAAGATGAAGGTGAAAAGTGCTCCAAATTGATGTTGTGCTTCTTTATTGCTGCTTCTAAGGCTTCCATCTTCTTAAAACATTTGGACTCTATATGGCCATCATAATTACAAAAGTTTCAATGTCTATCGTTCTTCTTCCCTTTGTTTTTATTTTCCTTATCATTTTGGTGAGTTGTTTTTTAAATTTGCGGTTGAAATTTCTTAGGACCCTTGTTTGGTTTCGGACCATATTTTTTAGGATACTACTTCTTGGGATTATTTTGATATGATTTTTGTTGGGCTGCTAATGCTTTCTTAGAAGCGTTTCCAAGAGTGATAAGACCAAGGTGTAAGATTTTTTCTTGTTCTCTTATCAAAGAATCACAAAAGGAATCAAAAGGGGGATTCTTGTAGGTGGTTCCTGAAGAAATTATGGCTTCTCTAGTGGAATGGAAGGCGAAGAAAAATACAGAGTATGCAAGGCCAAGCTTAGCAAGAATGAAATAGATGAGGCTACTATCTTCCTTTTTGACCTTACAACCTTCTAAAAGAAAGGCTAAGGGTCTTGAATTTGGACAAAAAGTCTTCAATAGAGGAGAAATTATTGGGGTCCAAAGTAAGCAACTCACTTTCAAGCTGATGGGCCCTGATTTGATTTTGAATGCCAAAGATAGTATTTAGCTTGTCCAAGGCTTCATGAGGGGTGTCAATGTCAAGGATATGAAATTGAAGATCTTGAGCAATGGACATTCCTATCAGCCCTCGTGCTTGATCTTGTTTATTTTCCCATTTAGCGACTTTATCATCATCAGAAGGTTTAGTTTATACTCCTGTGCCTATTCTATAAAGCCCTTTACTTCTAAGTATATCTACCATGTGAGGTAGCCATTGCAAATAATTGGTGTTGTTAAGAGTAATCGTGCATGCACTTTCCATTTAAAAAAAAAAAAAACTGAAGCTGAGAAAAGCTGAAACTAACTACTCCAATGTTAATATCTTGAAAAATTAGGTCGTTTAAAAAAAAACGGCTTCTGGATGAAGAAGTTATGCCTTTTTGAAAAAACAAGTTGAAGATGCCGAATAGTTATGGGAATGGGATGAAGTGTGACTTTAAAATAAATAAAAATCTACCCCTTTTAACAAAAGCTTTTTACAAAAGAAGCTTGAGAAAGAGATTTGAACCCAAGACCTCTATTCCCATAAACTAACTCCTCACCAAGTGAGATAGTAAAAGGATTTTGTTATTGTTTGAAAGGAGAAAGGGGTTTTTTTTTTTTTTTTTTTAAACGGTGTGCGTGCCTTTTCCTGCACAAAAAAATCACAAAAACCGAGCAAAAAAAAAACGAAATGCAACCCTTATGGAAAAATGTTAGATTTCGGTTAGCCTTACCGGCAACTATCAATTTTTTCACTATTTCTGATTTCCCGAGATGACACAAAGACCAGGGGAAAGAGCATACATAGCAAAAAAAATCCGTTTTCTTGTTTCTGATTTGCCGAGATCACACGTAGTGCAGAGAAAAGAGCATACACAGAGAAGAGGGTATAGATCCGGAAAATAAATAAAACCTAAAATCGAAAATAAACTGAGGGAACCGAAATAACCAGAACTATTAACAAATATAACTGCAAAACATATGCTTTATACCTCCAAATATAAACTGTCATAACTTAGGCAGCCAGAAACCTTTTCGCATGAAAAGAAAGGCGTTCCTCACTGTAAGAGACACTCCAGCCAAAACAGAGCAGTTCTCCAAGCCCAAAAATGTTTAGAAATAGTAGATCTACAAAACGACATTCGCATACAGTCAAACTTTCTTCGGATTTTGATCAACAATGGATGCGGCCCTCAAAATAGCTCTAATACCATGTAGGAATTTACAGTGTAAGTTTCGTAGATCAAGAACCAAAGGTCACCTCTCACAAACAGATTACAAATCAGTACACTAGTATAATCACGTGGTTAAAACCCTCAAAGAGGGAAACAGTCCACAGCCTGAGCCAACGCGGCCACTTCAGGAAATTTATTAATATAAAAAGAAAAGTTACATATGTTTCTCTCATAAACAGTTACAGGAAAAATGACCCTCCATGCTCTTTAAATGGAGATTATGGACCAATCGGGTGTTAAGCCACATATCAAGTGTCGTTAATACCGAGGAGAGAGATAACGGTCAGATCACTACAAATCATGACCGTCGGATTATAAGTTACAAATGTACATGGTAAAGAAACACACTTTACCTAACTCTGCACTAGACTAAGTTATTCTTAACTATTTCCTATGTGTCGGAATATCCTAACAAAATTCCATTGTTTATCAATCACATAATCAATTTATGTTTTTCCCTGATCTTCTTTTGCAATTTCCATTGTTGTTGCCTCTTATCTTCAAATTTACTTTCAAGAAGTAAATTGTCTGTCATATTTCTGACTGCATACTCATCCATCTTTTCTTCTCTGTCAGCTAATACATCAAAAACTTGGAAACTAACACATATCTCTGTCCCAATCAAAGCTTGAGACATTCCATTTTTTACTACATTCACACTCTCATACTTCGGTTCTTTCGGAAAATAATACAACAACTCAATTTCTCTTTGACACCTTACAAGTAATTCTTCATGATGTTGTTTATAGTATTCAATATGTTCTTCTTATTTCTTAACATCTTTCAATAGATGTACTTCTTGTTCATTCAGTCCTATCACTGTCTTCTCTTTGTCTTGAGACAAATCTACCTTGCCTCCTTCTTCAACACACTTTGCATTACTGTCTTTCTGTAAGCCCTCTTCAAGAGCTATTCTTGCCTCGTATTGTGCATTAGCATTCTCCTACAATTATTCTTCATCAATTAAATTAGTCAAATTTATTGGCTTACCCCTCTGATACAATGTTCCTTCACTCGTCATCAGAATAAGATTTTGATCTTCCATCTCCATGACAGCTTTAGATGATTGGCTTCTCCCATTAACTAACTCATCAATAAACTCCTTCTACTGCAACCATTCAAAGCCTTCCTCATCTGAGAGGTTTTCTTCATCACATTTTACTTCAAGATCTTCATCCATCCTGAAGACATTTTCAAAATGTTTCTTATCTCCTGCAATACCTGCAATTATACACAAATTATCAGTTTTAAAAGCATAAGACCTTGCGGTCTCACTTGATGCTTCAACCATTAGGTTTTCTTGTTGCTCTGAATCCTTCATATGACTCAGAAGATTCTTAGTAGATTTCTCCTTTGTATCTTCATTACTTTCAAAAAACAATGGGCCATGTTCTGGTTTACGTACCAAGAATTCCTCCTCATACTCATTTACTCTGAGTAACTATTCCTTCAATTGAGCATTCAATCTATGCTCCCACTTCACTTCCAATCTATGCCATTTGAATTTGAATTTTCATAATCCAACCATACATCTGCTCTTACTTATTCCTCTGTAGCATCTCCATCAATAACTCAAGATGGAATTTTATCTTAGCTTTCTCTCTGTCAATCTCCTCTTGACTCATTCTCATGCCATTTGACTTGGCATCTTCCTTCTCCTTTCTGTGGCTTCTCCCTCAATGACTATCAACAGTCACCTTTTTCTCCTCCGTGAACTTCATCTATTCACTTGTGGATTGCACCTAAGCCTCCCTTTTCAGCAAGTCTCCATACCTACCTTTGATATCTCATCAAATTTTTCTCCTTAAATCTTGATCTATGGTTATCTGCCTCTGGAACCATTCTTCTGAGCAACTTTCTTGCTCCTCTTTCCTTCTGCAGCTTCCACTTCCTTTGAGAACACTCTTTTCCTCTCTATCCAACCTCCACCTAGAACTTTTAGGTTCTTCGCCACTTTCCTTCAGAGTATCAACTTACTCTGCTTTCAATAACGCAACCAGTTCTTCTCCTTACAACTCCTCTTGTTGTTCTTTTGCTGAGATATTCCTTCTTTGTCTACAACCTGTAACCTGCAAATACATCATTAAAACCATATTTATCAAAAAAATATACCTGCAAGATGTTTTCATGATCTTGTCTCTATCATCTTCAACATTTGAATGGGTCACCTTCTCTTTGATTCATATTTCAGAGACTGTTCTCCTTGATTCAGGTTCTATGGGTTTGAATTTCCTCTACCAATAAAATTACACGCCATTTAAACTTTGCGTTGACTTTTATTGCCTTACTTTCATGGATTTCCAATGTGCCTTATGATGATGTGCTTGTAAAATTCCTTCTCGAAATTGTGAAACTTTTTTTTCCTGTATTAAATGCTATATGTTTAAAATCAATTTACTCTAATGAAGTATTTTCATGATGCACAAACGGTAATTTAAAATTTATAATATATACAACACAACAATGTAGACTCCAAATTTATAACATAGAACAACACAACAATGTAGACTCCAATTAAGGATCCTCCACACATTTATTTCATGCGTGAAAAAGGTTTCTCATACCTATTCTCTCCATACAACATTATTCTCAAAATGACGGTGTCTCTCTGTGCATTGAAGTAGACATCCATAAACAGCAAGAGAAACTACTGCAATATGCAAACTCTATGGTAATGGCAGTTTATGAAGAAAACATTGTTTGTCGACTTTCCTTCAATAGATGTCAAAGGATTTTGATATGATCCCACGTTTTTCTTCCACTAGCGATTCATATACATCAAATGCACTCATCAATAAAATATAATTGATCGAGAGAGTTTACTTTGATTCTGTTGATTGGATTGGAAAAGCAAGGAACAATGAATGCGAGAAACTTAATAGCACAGTAGAGCCGCTAAAACCAAAGATTCAACCTCAGCAGCCACACCATTTACAGAGTTATTTCGCATGGAAAGAGTAGTAATATCAAATGAGTCAGCCGCTTCGCTTATAATTCAGCGATATTTGTCTTTGTGAGCTTGATGCATAATAATCTCTGCAAAACAATTCTTTAGACTCCATGAAAATTACAGCTCATGCCAATGGACTTGCGTGTGGCCTCTTTTCGCCATTTTTCTGCCTCTAATGCTGTTGTCAAAAGTTTAGTTTCAGGTGTCCCCAAATTCAAATATGGATAGAAAACTTCGATATTAATCCCATAATACTCTCACAGAAGAGAATTACTCTCACAGTAGCGAATTCATATCGAAAACCAAGATCTTAAATGGGATAAACCATAAACAGAAAATAAGAAGCTTCCTTACCTTGTGCTTCCTTTATGGAGGAAATATTCACAACGATCTGCCAATATTGCACTGCATCCTTACACCATCATTGCACTAAAGTATATTAAATATTATGGTTTCCAACATTGTCCTTGAGGGCCTTCAACACAACAGCGTCCTTAGATTCTCCATCAGTTCCTTGGGAGACACCATCCCAAATATCTTAAAGCGGGTACTCCATTTAAAGCTGTGGAATTGGAGATATTTCTTATTTGTCAAGGGAAAATGCAAGGTGGTATAATTAGATATGGGCAACTTCTACGCCCTTGATTTTGATCACGTCCTATGCGATAGCTATGGAGAGAACTCCATATCTACCTTGAAGGCAGCAAAAGTTAAATGGCCTGAGATTTTCACCAAAGTCGAACCCAAGAGCAAAGATTAGATTCTTGATAATATGCGCACAGTTCGACCAGTAGTTGAAATAGTATATGAGAATTTATTGCTTGTACGTCTATTATTGGAATTGAAGAAACCCACGATCCAAAATCCTTCGGTTGTACCTGGATTATATGTAGAAAGAATACTAGAGAACTGGTCAAATTTAAAGCTCTGATACCAAAAATGATGGCATCAAGCATTCCCTATACCTTACAGAGGCTCGATACCATAAAAAATGCACTCACTTTTCTGATGGTTCTTGCAAAAAAACCCCTTTTTAACTTTGATACTTCCACAACCCGATCTATGATTGGATGATGTCTGTCACACTCACACAAATTCATATGCACTTGACGTCCTCTCTCAAAGACAACATCGACAATTATGGTAGGAACAACAGAACGTTGGCTCCACGCTTTACAGTGTGATTTTCCTCTCCACAGATCTGCAACTGCAGTGCTCTCCAACATCTCTACGAACAATTATACGAACAACACTTTCTAAAATCTCTTCAAATAGCTCTCAGTATTTGCAGTTTCTATAAACAGATGTAGCGCTGCCAGTGAACAATTAAACTAACTCCTCTACACATCAACCACGCCAGTCAATACTTCTTGCAGCAATTAATCCACGCTACCATTCACAAGTCTCAAATTTTTTCAACGATGCTACAACGCGACTCCAGGATTCATGGTCCAACTCACTGTTTCCTCACACAACTTGCTGAGTCATGAACCTACACATCGAGTTCACGTTGGATCACTGCAAGAATTCTATCATTTATGCACTTCTCCTGTCAACACATTCAAAACTTGCTCTCACACACCGAATTCATTACAACAATATATCACACACTCACTCTCTACCATTGCGCTCTCTCTACCCAAACAATAGTGCTACAGGCCATAGGCCTACAACTTAACAAATAAACAAACACATGATACTGAAAATAAAATGCATATCAATCTCTTCCAGTAATTAATTAATAAACAAAATATTTGTAGAGAATCTTGGCCTCATGCTTGGCCTCTCCTCACACTCTCACTCACACTCACCCACGTATTCTTCCCATATGCAGGCTTACATTTATAGGAACAGTTACATAGTTATGGATCATTCTAGATCCATGATCTTCTCCATAGATATCTCAACTAGTTCCTAAAATCTCTTAATGATCCCCTGAAGATCTCAACAACAATCCTAAAAATCCTCTAAATCCACTTTTAACTCAACTAAATCTCTATTCTAGGATCTCTTAATCCCTAAGATATTTATGAGATATTCATAAGGCTAATATCTCTCGTATTCTCAATTATCTGAGAATATTTACATTAAAAATATCACACACATATTTCTCACTCAAATCATTTAAAAATATGAAAAATTCCTATTAATAAATCAAATTCCTTATGAAACATTAAACCCCCTAAGTCAACCAAAATACAATGATTTTTTAGCAGGATGCTCCTGCATCAGATTCAATGGTCATTAATTTTATGGAGGAGAACATCCTTGCTAGTTTTGGTTGTCCAAGGAAGATTATCATTGACAATGCTCAGGTATTTAAGTCAGCCAAGTTTCTTAGTTTCTACCAAAATTACAACATCATCATGGGAAACTCCACCACCTACTAACTGTAGGTAAATTGATTGGTTGAATCATCAAATAAAAATCGAGTGAGGATTTTCAAAAAGACCATAATAGAAAATCAGAAAAATTGGGACTCACAACTCAAATTTTCTCTGTGGGCCAATAGAGTTACTATCAAGAGGTCATCTGGGAAGTCTCCTTTTGATTTGATATATGGAAAGGCTGCAATTTTCCCTATCCAAATAGCCATGCCAATAGCTAAAATTGTACAGTATTTTGAGGAGGATCAAAATTCTCTGACCAGGAGAATAAATCAGCTGATAAAATTGCAAGAAACTAGAGGGGATGTAACTCGGAATTTGATTAAATACTAGGAAAAGATGAAGGCTCTTTTTGCCAAAAGGGAAAGGGAAAAATCCTTACAACTAGGAGATTTGGTGCTCAGATGGGACATTATGAGGGAGGACAAAAAAAAGAATCGGAAGTTTGATACCTTGTGGTTTGGACCTTTCAATATATCTAAAGAATAAGGAAACAACACATTCTTACTAGAAAACTTAGATGGTGAGGTGCTTGAACTGCTTATGAATGGGAAGTTTCTCAAGTGCTATTTTCACCATTAGAAAGGTCCATTTTCACCCATTGTATATACCGGTGAGCCATTGTACATCCCAGTAATATTTTAAGTTCTTACTACTTTTTTTTCTTTTTATGCACTTGAATAAAATGACTCCATGCCCAATAGATAGAGGCACTAATCTACAGGTTCTCAGTGCTTTTCTTGCAATACATTGTCCCCAATTGGAGTCGATGTTTTCACTTGTAATACCCTTTTGTATTTTTATCGAATGGTCCTAATTTTTCATCCATGGTGCAGAGAAGGGCAGGTGCATTCTTGGTTGACTAAAGGGAGAGACAAAATCCAAAAGCTGAAATCCAAGATTCGAAATCCAGAAGTTGAAAGAGAAATCGAAAAGGGAGAGCCAAAATTCGGAGACTGAAATTAAAAGTTAAAGCCAAAATCTCGGGAGCCAACCATCAAAACGTTGGATATCGGTAAGGGCCAGAGTAGGTAGCATATCAGAACCTGATATTGGAAGGGGAATATGGAATATCAGAGCAAGCTAATATCACAGCTGAGTGATTTCATAACTTCGGATATTGGAACCTAGAAAATATTTATCAATTGAATTATTTTATAAATGTCGAGGTCGCAAGGAGAAGGGATTGATAAAGGGAAAAATTCATAAAACCAAGGACCCCAAGGACCCTTTATCTCTCCTCCGGTAGGACACATGGCAGTAGATGACTGGCCCTCCGAGGCCGACGATGCAGATGATGTCAACATGACGTGGCAATACAGAGGACATGTGGCAATCAGTTTCAAGATTTTTCCATGGGCTAATAGGGAAAATTAATGTGAAACATGTCACCAATAAGGAGGCACCTTGTGAAGACGATGACATCAACATGAAATCATCTCAAAGGTCAGGATTTCAGAGGTTGGAGTTTTTGTATCTCCTATCTAATTTTTTTTAGGAAGTTCTGATCTGATGTGTCTAGCTTTGATGTTGTGGGCGCTTGGTCATGGGGACCCAAAGGACCAAGAGCACAGAGTAAGGCATAGAAACAAGAGTGTTATGAATCTTATCAGAGATTGAGGTTCTCGTAGCTTTGTTGTAAATGCATTTTGGAAGAGTTACGAGGTATGGTGCTTCTGATGTGATTGGGATTTGGTTGTGGAAGCCCAAAGAACCAAGGGGCGAGAGAAAATATACTAAGTGGTAGGCCCTTAGTAGGATTGTAAAGGCCCTAACTCCTAAGTGCTAAGTCATAGGTTACTGCACCTGGTCCCTTGGAGGAAATGTGACAAGGAGATAAGAAAAAGGGGCCAAGGGCCAATCGGAATTTCAGAATATCGTAAGCTCTTGATAATAAAAATTTATGATAAGCAGGGTTCCAATATCCCCAATACATTGGAGTATGAAGTCGTCGATCACAGCGCATCGTCCTATGGTGGATAAACAAAAAAGAGGCTAAGTAGAAAGGGGATGAAGACATCAGAATATTTATCGTTCATAAAATTTATTTTAATAAAGGTTACGAAGTGTGAAAGCTCCAATACAGTGGCACAAAGTGTATGCGGATGGATGGGTCGGTAGCTATCAAATTTGTTCAGTCATCGACCAATGCAAAGCACCCTCCATGCCACCACACCAAATCACGACCAACTCCAAAAAAGGGACAATCCAAGAAGTTAGAGGGAGAAAATGACAGGTGAACTAACAGGTAACCGTGGGAGGAATATCATGGCAGAGGCGTGGCTAGATCATCAACCCATCACAAACCCTAATAATGGAGCCTGAGCCCACCTAAGGAGACAAGAGGAATAAAAAATGGAGATATTATGTTGTGTCAATTATGACACCTTTGTTTTTCATGTTTTGTAAATATTGCATTTTCAAGAAAAGAATCAAGTCTGTTAGGTAATCGTTAGGACAATTAGGCCATTCACATGCTCAAACAGTTGGGTAGTTCAGATAGTTGTACCATTAGAATATATTTTGTAAGTGGTTCTTATTTTGGTTATCCTTATAAAAGGGGAGGAAAATTTCATTAGAGATGTTCCAAATTCTGTTTTCAGAGGAGGTTCCAAGTTTTGGTTCAATTTTTTTGTTCCATAGGTTGTATTTATTTTGCGTTTCACAATTTTAGGCATGTATCATGTATTTCATTCTTGAAGATTAATGAAGTTTTTGGTGATTCCAAACATGGGAATATGTAGTATGTGTTTTTCCTATGTATGTCACTTCATGTTTGTTTTTATTCTTCAGAAAGTGTGTAATTTGTAGTTGCTGGATTCACTCTTAAATCATAGATTTTCTTATGTTATGTTGTAGCAGATGGTACCTTTGAGATTATATATTTATCTATATTATGGAATAGCATATGGTACCTATGAGATTTTAGATTTAACTATGTTATGATATAATAGAAAGTTCCTGTGAGATATTGGGTTGAAAGCCTTAAAATACAGTGCATAATTTTTGCACTTCATTTCCTTTATCTTTTCATGATTTTACTGGGATTTATTCTCTAGTATTCTGTGTTTTTCCAGCCCTTTGCACTAGGTTCCTTTCTTATATTTCTCCTTTCCATATTTATTGCAACGGCCAATCAAGTTTCATTTTATGTGTGTAGGGCACCAAAACTAAACATTTATTTTTGGGAATGATATATTTTTTTATGTGTCTGTTGAATGTGCCTTTAAGAAAGGTAATTGAACCATATTTAAATCATTTTACATTTATCTCTTGAGCAGCACTAAATCGTCTTCAAGGGATACTAAGATGTCCTAGGCACTAACCTCTCCTTAACCCAGGGGTTGTCTCTACCTGAGCTACAACATCATACAACCCAAGACACATTCATCACACATTTGATAATAATTTTTTTTGGGATTCTCTCTACCTGAGCTACAACATCATACAACCCAAGACACATTCATCACACATTTGATAATAATTTTTTTTGGGATTCTCTCTACCTGAGCTACAACATCATACAACCCAAGACACATTCATCACACAAGATCTCAAAAAAATAATTAACAGAAAAATCCAATAATCTACTTATTTTTCATTACAAATATGTTAACTAGTCTTCTTTTCTAACAAGTGAAACGAACAATTGTGGTTGCAAATGCATACTCTACATCGTTTGAACATGTGTGTGCAATTCACAATTTCCCAATGTCATCATCTGAAATGATAGAAGATATGTTAATGTTTTCTCTTTCTACATTGTATCAATTGCATTATAATAACTCTTGATAACAACACGTTGCAATGTTTCCTTAGAAACACACTAGTTCTAAAGCAACTATTGTTTGCATTACCTCAAATTTCTTACCAAGAATATCTGTAGAAAAATTAACAACAATTTATATATTACACAATCTCCAAATTCATCATCATTTCAGTTTAAATGGCAACAATGAGATTTTTGATGCTGACAATAGCAACAAGAAAAACAAAGGCAACCAGAGCTTCAACTACCAATTTTATCTTGTCTCCTTAGGTATCATCCTCATTCTTTTACCTTTAGTTTTTAGTCATATAACAAAATTCCTCGGTTTTTTTGTTTATGAAACCATAATAAGAATTTTGTATTATTTTTCGTCTTGCAGGGCTAGACAAAGTTCATAGGAAATACTCTAGAATATCACGGATCTTAAGCGGCAATGCTGAAAGGAAAATGAATATGATAATGAACAATTCCAAATTTTTTGTTTATAACTTGATCAAGAATACAAATTCTTTCCTTGTTACTATTTCGATCAGAAGGATTTACTCTTCCTGGATAGTGATATTAATATAACAATATTTTTACCTTTTCAATTACATATATGTTTTGAAAATTATCACTCTCAAGTGGGTATCTATATACAAGAGTTGTCTAGAGATTTTTGTTTTCTGTTATGCTTTAATTTGTCTTTCTATTAATAAACATGGTCTCCTACATTCTTACAAGTAGAAGTGTCAACCATAAATTCTAATTTGTCACATCTCTACACAACCTTCGCACCATTAAGCAGAATAAGAGAACTCAATTAAATATATTTCTTTGAGTCAGAGAATTCTCATTGAACTTCATATGTTATCAAGTTTTATTTGAAGCATCTGCAATGCAAGGTTCTTGTATACTCTATAAATTTAAAAAAAAAACAGGCTTTTATCTATTGCCATAATATTGTTGGCATAAAGAACATATTATATTTAATTCGTTTTTGAAATAGAGGACTCTTGGAAAAATGTTTAGGATAGCCAAATTATATTGATGTGACCTACCTCAAAACTTAGCTAAAATTATAGGATGTATATGCAAGTAATGCCTTCATTCTCTATTAAACATGTACAGTAAAAGGTCATGCCTTTGTTGCTTCTAACACATTGCTTAATGCTTATTTCCATTTTCCATATTCTGACATGTTTTTCTCAAACTAACCTCAAGTTATGGAATTTGGATGTTGTCTCCACATGCTTTAGATTAGTTTCACATTCTTTCTTTCTGCATTCTATTTTTTCAGTAGCTGCTTCAGTGCTACCACTATGCATTTACATCATTGTACCTAACAGTCCCTTTAACTTACTTTACGGGTCACTTGTTGGGTGTCAATCAATGTTCTAACAAGTAAAAATTATCAATCTTGACTAGCCTTTTTTCCAACCAATGTTTACTATACAAATGCTACAAATTTTTTTAAGTAGCCAGTATCAAAGTAAACCTCAAATTGGGGAATGCATCATGCTCATCACTTTTCATTGATTGATGTCAGTTTTTTTATGTGGGAATTCACCCATGCCTCGTGAATATTTTCATTGATTCCTTCCTCACAGGTATCCACATTAGCTTGTGGAAGGTCCAAGACACTTATCATCGAGTAAATCATAGCTTTTTCCTTCATGTACTTCATGATGTTTGGATTGGGAAACATCAATTGGTGAATGGCATTCATGTACTTCATGATGTTTGGATTGGGAAACATCAATTGGTGAATGGCACATGTTGATTGTTATACTAAACTTGCATTGACTTTCCTCTATCATTCTATTTGTGTGAGACTTAATAAATCTATTATGCGAGACTTGATAAATCTATTATATTATTTCTCAATGTGGAAAGTTTAATGTGATTTGAAACTTATAAGTGGCCATAAGATTTATTATCATAACAAAAGAATAATATATTCTTTAACATCAATATATTGACAAAAATAAATATTGTTTTAGTTTGATTTACATATGAATCACATTGTTTAAAGTCAATCCTAGAAATGCATTGGTTAAATTAAAAAAAGGGTTGGATAAACGGTCTAAATTGAATTAGTTGTTTAAGTTTCAAGATGGGATATGCATATTAATAGCATTGACTTTTGTCAACTTTTCTTGTATTTACCTAGAAAATAGAGTTGGAAATTTCATTTTAAACGTTGTTGTTGGAACGAATCATATTTCCAGTTATCATCGAGGTTTCTTTTTCCTTCTTTTGAAATGCCTTTAAAATTTAGCTGCATTCCTTTTAAATTTAGCTACATTAGATATGGAACATGGTCATGTCTATGTAGATGGCTTGATATCCTTTTTGGTTTTGGGCTAGTCCATGTCAGCCTACTTAAAGTTTGTAACAAAGATATGGGTTTCTAAAATGAGTTTTCAACTTAGTGGTGTCACTCGATTCTTTCATTTGTTTTAATACAATATTAAATTTATTATTTTTTTTTCAAGTTTTTTTATTATTTTTGAAAAGATAAGAAACTCATCTCTCAATCATTATTTCTTTATTTTTAGATTTTAAAATATATTTGTGATATTTACCTTTAGCATATTTAAATGTATTTTTATAAAAATAGAATTTTATAAGAGGTTATCTATATAGTTGTATGATGTTAAAGACATGCATGGTGGATGAGAAAGTAAACACACACATATGAAAGATAAGCGTGAGTTGCTTTACTATTAACAATAGATGTGCTTTTATAGTACATTAGGTGTGACCCTTGGATTCCACATTCCAAGGTCACTTGAACTTCTTTGTGACTGTTTTCCTTCCACACCTACCCATAGAGGATTAGGTGTCCAACATTCTCCCCCTTAATCCGAAGGGGTATGTGTGAGTCCAAAAAGAGAGTTGTAATACAAATCTGCAAAGTATGTATGGTAGCACTTAGGCTGAATCAGCTCTCTGAAATGTTGGCATAAAGAGGTGGTTTAAGGATGACCACCAACACTGGAACACAACACTTATTGCGATTCCCGGAACTCTTCCAAATCTGGCAAGAAGCTGAGTGTTTCTGCTAGAGGAAGTGTCTCTCGTTTTTGAAGAGGGAGATCTTCAACCTAGAATTAGGGAGGTCTACAACCTTTGATGGTTTAAGGATGACCACCAACACTTGAATGCTTGATGCATTTCCTGGAACTCTACCAAAGCTGGCAAGAAGCTGAAGTTTTCTGCTAGAGGAAGTGCTCTGAATTCTTTGAAGAGGAAGAATATCAACCTCACATGGATGGTTTAAGGCTGTCCACCAACCAAAGGCATGCTCATGGGCATTTGTGTCTCTGCCTACAACTCTGAATCTGGAATGGCAAGTTGTGGCTCAAACTCGCTTGAACTGTTGTCTCTGGCTACAACTTTGAATTTGGAATGACAAGTTGTGGCTTAGGTTCGCTTGAACTGCTGTGTCTCTGGCTACAACTCTAAATCTGGAATGACAGGTTGTGGCTTAGGCTCGCTTGATGTGACTTCGAAGCTTGTAGATGACCACCATTTTCCCCCCTGTCAGGTACAAGGTGAGATGATGGTGAAAACTCAATTTCAAGATTGTTCAATATTCGAGAACAAGTTCTAACATGCGACTTAAACATCTTCTTGGTTGTTGATGCCCATTGCCAAGAAGCAATCCATCTAAGATGAATCTTTTTTCTTGCAAGAGACTAGTTTCTGAAGCATCTGTGTGAAGAATGGGTGTGTCGACCACAGTGCTTGCATGGGTGAAGATCAAAACAGTGATCTTTCATATAGCCAACTCGATCACAGTGTTGGCATTTTTCAATTTGTTGTTGCTAATGTGGAAGAGGAGCAGGATTTGGAACAACTGAATGTGAACTATCATAAAGGAATCCGACACTGTGAAATTTGATGGGCTTGGAGTAGTCCGGAATATGAAAGGAAAATTCCTTGTCATATCCAAGCCCTATTCTGTGCTTGTTGTGGAAAAGCTCTTTCCAAGGTCTAATGATGGGCTTGGGAAGTGGAGACTGAGCTGCTACATCTGCATGTAAATCTGCTCTTGTACAAGGAACTGAATGTGAATCGAATGCAACATTACTGACTTGTTGTTTATGAGAGTCAGTTTCAATTTTCTAAACAGAAACAATTTCAGAATGATGACTCCGTTGCTGTAATTCTTCTTGTTGTAGCTGAGATTCAAGCTATAAAAAATCTATCTTCTCATGTGCATTTTGGAGAGAGATTTGAATATCTCTGAGAGTATCTTTGTTGACTTTAACTCTGCTTTCAGGAGTAGACATGATTAAATTTCTCAATAATTCTAATTACTTGTCAATTCTCGCCATTTAGAAAAGAACTATATGCAGATAATACTTCGAAAGAGCTTTCAATTTCTAAAACACTCAACACATAAAGATCAACGAAAATGCAGCATATGAATTTGGCAAGTCATCTCAATGTTATATATGAACTAAGGAGCTCCAACACATCTATATAAAGCACAGATTGGAGATTATTCAACGAATATCTACATACAACTTGAAATTTATCCCCAGCGTCTTGTATAATGCGACTCTTCGAATTTCAAACTGATTGAATTTCAATATAATTTTAAACTCTCTCATATGTTCTTTCTACTTCCCATGACATCGACTCTCGTGTTAAAATAATCTATTTGGAATGAACGTGAAGAATGACTAGTATGGAATCAATGGCCCATCTTCATGTAGTTGTAGCTGGCTACATAACAGAGAGAAATTCCCATTTTATAGCATAGATCTAAACATGGAGCATATACCACTATCACAACACAGATTAAATGATACATATAATCCAACTCTCGAAATAATGCAACACAATACTTCACAATCCATGGTGTCACCATTCCAATGCAAATGTAGACTTCAAACTAGCGCATAGAGAGATAAAAGAGTTTTATCTCATATACCAATGCATGCCCATCCTATTTTCTTGATGTCGATTCTGCTTTCTTCAACAGGATGTCAATGTTTGTCTCAAATTTAAAGGACAGACAAAATTGTATTAGAGCCAATAGTCGGGCATGAACCCAGGTCCTTGTATTGCTACCAAGTCGCCTTCCAAATCGTCACCTACACAGTGCAGGCTAGGCCAAGTAGCCCAAGCGCATGTAAATACAATGCTTCTGTTAGGATGACCAACTACAACTACAGAATCTGGCCTTGGGCCGACTGCTACAGAAATGGATATGGGTTGTGAGACTGCGTGAGTGGAAGTTGGGTTATGGATTCGACATTGTGAAGTGTTAAAAACATTTAACAGTCAATGCCTATTCCTTCTCATGGCGCCGACGATACTCCCTATTCTTTGCGAATCGAAATATGGTTTAGCCAGTGCTGGATTATTCGATGCAACAATTGTGAAACAAATGCTACAAGATCCAGTGCGAGCAGTGCAAATGCAGGTCGAGAGTTCGGGCAGTGGTTATGATTGTTGGACGAATCACCAGCACTCAATAGCATAACGCTTCCAACAACTATTTTGATAGAATATAATCCAACATTTTCACAAAGGGAATCGGGAGGTATTACCACTGAACCTTCGACCTTGTGGTAGGAGGGTTCGACGATATGAACCGGTGGGAGGAGTAGTATGGCATGGAGCAAGATTCACGTCGGGTTCACCAAGACTGTTGAGGGGAGCCGAGAGGCAATGAGATCCAACGGGCAATGGGAGCCAACAGACGGTGGATGATTTGAGAGGAGGAAGGGCTGCTTGCGTATGGAGGCCGACTGCAAGCACTGAGAGGTGGAGGATCGATGCAGGTGTTCTCAATTTCAGAATTAATTCGTGGACTACCAGCATATAAACCCACATTACAATGCATGAACCATATAATTCACCATCTTCGCAAGTTCTCAAAGATGTTGCAGAACGCATACAGAATTCAAAACAAAGACGGATGCTTTGAAATTTTTGTGGGACGTTGTGAAACAGAACTAAAAATCCATTTCCTGTCAATGAATCAAAGCCCTTCCTTGCATTAACTTCAACTGAACTACCACGACAACTTCCATTGGTTTGCAAGAAAAGTACTAAGTGGGAGCATAAAATTAACAAAGACGTTACGTTGGCAAAAAATGACTAGTCTGGAAATATTATTTTCTGCAGTGGCCGGGAGAGGTAACAACCTTCATTCTGACAATCGCTCAGAAAAGCAAAGAGCTAACAAATAGGAAAGCACAAGTATACAAAATCCAAATCAAGTGGCTCACACGCAGGACGGTGAATGGTGTAGTCATAGTATGTAACAGACAGTCATTGATTAATGCAGAGGGCAAAAGTGATTGTTCTACAATATGCGGAGGACAAAGGTAACAATTTCTCAAATAAGATTGAGTAGGTCACGAGATCGCCTGCAGCTCTGATACCATGTTAAAGACACGCATCGTGGATGAGAAAGTAAACACACACATAGGAAAAATAGGCTTGAGTTGCTTTACTATTAACCATAAATGTGCTTTTATAGTATATTAGGTATGACTTTTGGATTCCACATTCCAAGGTCATTTGGACTCCTTTGTGACTGTTCACCTTCCACACCTACCCATAGAGGATTAGGTATCCAACATATGATAACATTATTTTTTCACATTTTTTCAATACCTTCTTTTTATAACAAGGTATAGACTTTTTTTGGATTGGAAATATTATTTTAGAATTTTGATTTCAAGGTCAATATATTTTAAGCCCAAAGTTATTAGCAGTATTGTATGGCTACTGAAAAACACATTGTTCGTCCATTCATGTATGTCTTTATTGTTTTTTACTTTAATTAAACTATATTTAAACTAAGTAAAAATAGCTACAATGTAACCCTTGTTTAAATATGCAAGTTGACTCATAATTTTCAAAGTTCAATAATTAAATTAAGAAGCAGAGAATGCTAACTATAAAATCTTATTAGATATAAAATTTATAAAACAAGCCCAACAATTTACTACTTTCATTAACAAAATAACATTTTAATTAAATTCTCCCAACTGAACTTAATTTAACTTCATTTAAACACACTAGACATACAGCTCATAAAACTTGAATTGACATAATACAAGCACTCCATAATATCAATAATTACGGCATCTGGAAACTAATAAATATAATTTCAATACAATGCGTATCATCCTTATCTCTCCATTGTGAGCTCTGGACTTGCAGAACTCAACCTGAAATATGTTTCAGATGAATCTATTATTCCCATCTTCAATGGGGTTTAGGTTTAGAGTGGTATTTTTCATTTCCTTGGAGGCTTCCAGGAAGCACTTGCACAGCATATGTGCATCGACATAATCCCTGTGTGCATGAACTTGCAGCACGACAGATCCCATATAACTCACAATGAAGACTCCCAGCACCTGCATTAACAAATACCAGAATCATATGAAGCCCAGAAAGAGACATGCAGAGAGTGCTTTTAATTCATCCATGAAAATTAACAGCGGTGGGAGGAGTTGAAGAGGCCTGCTTACTCACCTGAGGTTGACCTGATACGAAGAAGGTAAAGCTGTTAACTGGATTTCCGGCCATTGCTATCTTCTCCATTGGGCCAATCATATTTGACATAGCAATCGTTGTATTGGCAAACATATTGTATACACATCTAGAAAGCGCCTGTATCAACCTGAAAATTAGGATCACAAAATATGTATAGATGGAGTTACCTCCGAGGAAAGATCACAAAAACCATATAGTTTTATCAAAAAAAAATCAGTAACCATTTGCATAATTGTGCATAATTTTTTTTTTTAAAAGTGAAAATCACATTTAAGTAAATTTTGTTGGAGTCAATGTGGTTCAATGTGATTTATGAAAACAAGATGATGAATATTCACAAGTAAATATAATTTTCACCAAAAACTTTTCAACCAACCAAATCATTACTAAATTTTAAACAAAAATAATTAAAAAAAATCGAAGTATTTAAATTTTCTTAGCCAAACCTATAAACATACCTGTCGTCCAAGTGGTGCTTTCATCATTGCTACCCATCTACCCAATCGGTAATTGATATATGTTCCCAGAGACATTTTATTTCTGTCTATGATACGCTTTGTGCTTTTCAGAAACTCCAGAGGGTTCTCCAGCTTTCCCATCATAGGTACCAGCAAAGTTAAAAAACCAACGCGATTTCCCCATGGTACTTGACCTTTTGGTTTCAACATCTCTTCTATATTCTACACAGTTTATTACTGTTATGGGATGTGTACACTCATTTTTAAACTAGATAATGTATTGCTATTTTTTGGATTAATCATAATAAAGCTGAAGTTTTTAATTATCTAATATAATTTATTGTCAGAACTAAATTCTAATAATAAAATTAATCCAAAAAATATTTATCAAATTATAAATTACAAATATCTTAAATTTAAATAATAAATTTTGAAATATTTAAAAAATAAAATAAAATAAATTATTTAACTTTAAGAAATTCATTTTGAAAATAGTTCAATATATAAAAATAGTTTAATGCAGAACCTGTATTCCAGCCAATGGTCTCATATTCATCATACATAGTGCTGTGAGTCTTGAATTCCTCATTTGTTTGATTACAGCGTCCTTGGGTTGCTCCAGTCTCTTTTCATAAGCATATTGTAAACTATGCTTTTCACCTGAATCCAAGGGGCAATTCATGAATGGTTAAATGTTGTTTTTTATAAATACAATTTATATGGATTAGAAATCAAATATGGTAGATAACTAATTGAATTATATAAATAAATGGTTAATAAATATTTATAGATTTATAACAAAATCGAAGCCCAAAAAACATCATTTACTTCGATCAAAACTTCTAATAACTAAAATAATTACAAAATCATGATTTTTGAAAATACAAAGTAATTTTATTTATATTCTATTTATAAGTTAAAAAAACCAACGTTCAAAATCCAAGACTTTCTTTCCAATATAAATACCTTATGAAAATATATTTCATTTTTGTGAAGTTGACAATCTAATTCAAATCCTCAATATCATTCATGGATGGGAAAGAGAAAGTAATTATGATGATGAAGACATCAAACAGCACGAGGCAACCTTGACCAAGGAAATACAAGAGGAAGGGTATCTTTGTTCCATCAATATGTTAACACTTATTGAAAACTTAAATGTGTCTTGGCAAAGGCCATGACAATTATGCAATAAATGGAAGGAAACCCAGCAGTGGTGTCAGAATTGCAGCGGATTAAACAGGAAATCCGAGAAATTGCCATGTCTCAGTATCATGTTGGGGCAAAAATTGAGAGGATTGAATGTCTACTTCAAGGAATGCAGCAAGTAGAGATGTCGGGTTCCACTGCAAAAGACCCAGGTCCAATTGACTCTTTTGATGGGTGATATTTACTTTTAATAGTTTTAAATGATTTTTGGGGCAAGCTTTAATAGTTGTTGTTTAAACTGTAGCTTTTATGGACATAGTAAAGTTGTTATAGCGGCAAGTAGAAGGAAAAAATAATTCCAATACTGGATGGCTTTTAATTCGTGGCCAACAAACCTGGTTCCTTCCTACAAGTTGAGGCTATTACATGCATCAGTATTTGTATAGCAACTTGCTTTTTGATAAATAGAAAACAGAAAGGCTCTACCAAATTCAAAAAAAAGAAAAAAATAAATAACTTATAAAAATAAAAAAGCAACTAGATTAGCCTATAAAATTACTGATTTACTAGTAATTAAAAAATAAATAACAGACAATAAGAATAAATACGCTGAATACAGTATTTAAAATCAACTATGGCCAGCTTGGTTAGCATACCCACTGCTAAGCGAATCTGCGAATAGCGTTGAATGCCGTAAAAAATTATTCCTGTTATCACATCATTTACGGTCTGCAATGCAAGTAAAAGCTCTGTAAGTATACATATTAATTACAGTTAAGGCAATATGAATTAGTGCTCAAGCATATTGTGATCACATACTCCTCCTACAGAATTTTTAATTGGAGTAGTCTACCCAGGCAACGTTTTAGCCCGGACAGCAGTTTTTTGCCGGAATCCGGGCAACTTAAATTCAAGAAATCAGGTACTTGCAATGTTTGAAATCCATTTTTGAGGTTGGAAATGGATTCAGCACTACCAAAATCCTTTAGAGCACTCAAAATACTTAAGTTTAACAACTGTAAACATGATTCTGATGAAATCTTTGCCGGATTTTTTAAAAATCTTTGCCGGAGTCCGGGCTAAAACGTTGCCTGGAAACGACAGCCCTTTTTAATTTGTTTGATATCCTCCAGCCGAAACGTTGCAGAAGAAATAGCAGCGGGCATGTGTTCGACTCCCCGAGGTCCTCGAATAGGCAGGTGGCAATCATCAAGCCAACCTATCAATCTCAGTGCAGTGCTTGTCAAATCAACCAGTGAGTACCACACAACCAGTCTCATATACCACCATAGTTTCTGAAAAAAGTTAACTACTGCAATGCCGGGCCTACTGGCTTTAACACGACGCTTGTGGGCAGTTGGAAAGGTAGGTGGGAGCTCAGGATTGTCAACTCTTCTGGAAATAGAAAACAGCGTCGCCATGAAAGAAACCCCGTCCCCCAGGGAATGATGGAGCTTAATAACCATGGTGGCTCTGGCTCTGCTCGTTTTGTAATTCAAAAAATGGATTTCCCACATAGGGCGTGATGGATCGATGGGAGCGAGGGACAATTTAGAGATATAGTCATCAACCCAGGGGTCGTACGACTCTTGGTCAGGGGGCAACTCTGCAATAAATGTGATGTCATCAGTGTTCACTTTTGTTTTCTTCCATCGCCATGATCCTCGATCATCTTTCTTCTGCAAAACAAACTTCTAAGTTACGTAAAAAACAAACTTTCTTCTGCAAAACAAACTTCTAAGTTAAGTAAAAAACAAACTTCTAAGTAATGCAAAAAACAAACTTCTAAGTAAAGTAAAAAACAAACTTCCTTCTTAAAAACAAACTTCTAAGTTATGTAAAAAACAAAGTAGCATATTTTGTGGTGAGGATGAACTATATTAGATAGTCGTAGTCTAACTAGCCAGAGGAATCGCCCTGAAAATCATGAAAATTTCGATAAGATTTTCAGAAAATCCGAAAGGAATTTTTCTAAATCCATGTTATAACTATCAAAGTTTAATATTTTGGGTGTCCTATAGGTTTTTGATGGTGCTGAATCAATTTCCAATGTCAAAATCAGGATTCAAACACTGTTTCTGCAAGATTTTTTAAATTTTTTTAGCCCGGATTCCGGCCAATTTTAACCGTTCGGGCAATTCCTCCGGCTCGTTAGACGACTCCAGATAGTCGTAGTCTAAGTACATTAGATGATTTGAAACTTGGACCAAATTGATGTGATTAATCAGAAAAATATTTATCTACAAAAGTCTTAGATCTAACAATATATTGTTTTTTTAAATTGCTAAATATTAATAAAAGTTTTTATATTACTCTTTATTCAATTTTTATTAATGAAAATTTCTATGTTATCTTCTATTCATTTTTTATTCATCTTTTAAATTCCACATCAAATGTCAAACATTCCACTTATCTTTCTAAGTTTTAATTCAAATATCAAACACTCCACTCATCTTTCTACATTCTGAGTGAAAGCTTTACTGATTTTAGGTTTTACTTCAAATGTCAAACATTTCATTGATATTCTACAAATTTTCCAAAAACAAAAATATATGAATGAAAATAGCAATATAACATATTGTTATTATATGTTAAATTTAAGACTTTTGTGATCCATAATATCAATAAATATCTTTTCGAACAATCACATCACTAAAATTATTCCCCAAGACATTTATTTATATTGTAGTTATATCAAAAAAGAAAAAAAGAGTAAAAAAAAATTTTATAGATACTGAAAAATGACAGGTAAAGAAAAATCACCATTATGCATGAGTACAGCGGGTTCGTCGACATGATCGCCTCAGCAACCTCATTCATGTACTTGGGGATGTCTGTAACGGACTCCTGTAATTCAAAGATGCCGTGTACAAACAAAGAAAAGAGCCGGCTCTTGAAACACTGGCTTACTGGGCTTACTGGTTGTTCTTCCTCTTCTATTTCTTGGCCGCCTTTGGGCACATTCATTTGCAACATGGGGTCCATGATCTGAATTTTTATCAGAATGACAGGATGGAGCTGCTGATCAAATTAGAAATTTTCTTCTGTGGCCACCTCTATATACATTGCCAAGTACTGTCTCTGTATACCTGTAGTTGCTGGCAGGTTGCCAAGTACCATCACACTACCATTTATTGTAAAGTGGGGAAAGTGAAAAGAGTATTGAGTTAAACCTGCTCACAATATGCCAACTATACATTACCATTCATAGTTAAGTGGGAGCTACTGGTCAAATTAGAAATTTTCCTTCTGTGGCACTGGCCACCTCTATATACATTGAGTACTGTCTCTGTATCCCTGTAGTTCCTGGCAGGTTGCCAAGTACCATCACAAACCATTTATTGTAAAGTGGGGAAAGTGAAACGAGTCCTTGAGTTAAAACCTACTCACAATATGCCACCTATTCATTACCATTTATAGTTGTGTGGAAAGTTAAAAGGGTGACTTAAAACCTACGGACAGGATCAATTCTGAGTAGCCATTGCAATCATGCAATTCACTGGCTTATCCATAAGCTAAACCCTCCGATTGGAAGTAGCTGGCAACATAAATGTCATCGTCCCCTTAGTCACACCATTACTACCAAAAAGTCTAGTAACATCTATCGCCTCCTCCATACGAGGGCTTTCCCTTTGCCGCCGCAGAAATTTGAGCATGATTTTTTTTTTTTAAATCTAACATAAATTTTGAGAAATTTATGTTATAGTTATTAAACTTTAAGGATTTTGATTGCCATTAAATCTGTTCAAACAATCTTATAATAATTTTTTTGAAAAAAACAATCATAAATTCCGAACCAATTTGTAACCTCCTTAAACAACTCGCTACACTGTTAACTAAATTTAAGTCTCTTAACATCCATGACTCTCCAAAATAACCGCTCCAGTCAAGGCTAAACCTCAGTTTAAATGACATTTGAAACTAGTTTTTAAAATAATTAACAAACTTCCATTGATCACTCTTCTATACCGTGTGAATATTATTTTTTTTAAAATAAAATTATATATAGTTAAAGCAAAAATTCAATGATGGGATTTGGTGCCATAATTTTAAGTTTTTTCATTATTTTAGGATAAAAATAAAATGTGATAAAATTTTAATTAGATATAGATTTTTGTAAATTTTAATCATTACAGTTATATTTTAGTAAACAATTTAATCAATTAAATTATTTTTAATATATATATATTATTTTTTTATTTTTGATCAAAATAAATGTAATAGCTAGTTTAATTGTTTTATTTTTGTTTTTAATTTTTGTAAAATTATATTTGACTTTTAACTTTTAAGTGAGAAAAGAGATTAAGGAATGTGTTAAATTAGTTTAAATTGTATGAATAAAGAATTACATTCATAATTTTTATGACTGGTTAATAAATAGTTTCAGCCTTCCAAAGTAAGTGGAAAAAACAATTATTGACAGCTACCTTTCTTCTCCTCTGAGAATAAAAAGGAAATCTCAAAAAAGACAAAGAATTTTATGTAAAGTGAAAAGATTGAAAAAAAAATCATAAATTCCAAACCAATTTGTAACCTCCTTAAACAACTCCCTACAATGTTAATCAAATTTAAGTCTCTTAACTTTCATGAGTCAGCAAAAATACCCACTCCAGTCAAGGCTAAACCTCAGTTTAAATGACCATTGAAACTAGTTTTTAAAATAATTAGCAAACTTCCATTAAAACTAGTTTTTAAAATAATTAGCGAACTTCCATTAATCACTCTTCTCTACCGTGTGAATATTGTTTTAAAAAAAATTAAAATTATATATAGTTAAAGCAAAAATACAGTGATGGGATTTGGAGCAATACTTTTAAACTTTTTCATTATGAAATGTTGCAAAATTTTAATTAGATATAGATTTTTGTAAATTTTAATCATCTCAATTACATTTTAGTAAATAATTTAATTAATTAAATTATATATATAGATATTATTTAATTAATTTTTTTTTATGAAAATAAATGTAACATTTAGTTTAATTATCTTATTTTTATTTTAAATTTTTGCAAAATTATATTTGATTTTTAAGTGAGAAAATAGAGTAACGAATGTCTGAACTTGGTTAATGAAGTTGAGTTTAAATTGTATGAATAAAGAATTACATTTAGAATTTTTATGATTAGTTAATATATAATTTTAACATTCTAGAGTAGTTGGAAAAAAACAATTATTGACAGTTACCTTCTCCTTTGAGAATAAAAATAAAATCTCAAAAAGGAAAAGGGGTTATGTGCAAAGTGAAAGGAAGGGAACAACAGGTAGATGTGAGAATAGCTAACCAGTGGAACTCTGTAACCGGGATTGGAGGAAAAGGCTGGACAAAGGTCTTGAGGTCTAACTCCAGAAAACTTACTGCTAACTTCCACTCTGGTGAGGAGCACGGGGGAGTTGAGGATGTGATCACCTCACTCATGGTTGGGTGGCCTTAGCAAAATATTTTAATTATCTTGTTTTAGTTCAATGGAAAAAGACATGGTGTTGTTGGTAGATGAATGGTGGATAGTTAGCGACTGTCTAACCCAGAAAAGTTCAGTGTATGAATAAGAACCAGAGAACACCCTCAAATATAATTGCCACTGAGGCCTTTATGTATGAGTTGTATAACAAAAATAAGATATATATATATATATATATATATATATATATATATATATATATATATATATATATATATATATATATATATACACACCATTGTGTCTACTGTGTACCCAACCAACAAGGTTGTGGGAAAGAAACAAGACCCTAAGCAAAAGACGATTATGATAGTCCAAATCTAAATCAAACATATTTGATAATAATACAAAATTATAGTAACATAATCCTACAAAATAAAGAAATGCAGAATTGATCTGAAAACTAAAACCATAGGGTATCTTTGAATTAATGCATTGTTGTGAATTAGCCTATGTGGGCAAATACCAAACTTTTAGTATTTCGCATCAAAACAAGACCAATAGGCCGATAGATTTAAACCATATAGGGTTTTACGTCCTCCGACTCTTGGCAAGTCAACACGTGGAAAAAACTATAAAAGGATGTGTATATAAAGCAAAAACGATGTAATACATATGTTATAACAAATTCCAACATAGCGTATAAAACCAACCATGAGTAACCCATTCAGCAACACGTTTGCAATTTCAAATAGAATTCACTTATATTATAGCAACAATAACATCGAATTGACCTTGCGCATTGAAGTTCAGAGAGCCTTAACTTCCTTCAGAATACATAATACTAAGACAATAATTTATATGCAGAGTCCACTTTCAAAACACAAAGAGCTCTTGGCATATGATCTACTGAATGCCCAGAGAACAACCCTGTTATATGAGGAATGAAAACCCTCTTTCAAATGTATAGTATTTAACAAATGAACAATAGATAAAAGAGACTTTAACACAATACAATAGAACCCAACGACAAGTTCTGTAAGCAGTGGTAGGCCAATATTTCTATGCCATTAAAAAGGCATAAGCTCTTGTTGAACAAGAACCTTAGGGTTATTAACCCCTATCTATTCCATAGACCAAAAATAAAGACCAAACTAGAGCATCTACAATTCAACCCTTGAGTAACCAGCAAGAGGGTAATACTAGCCATTGACCTCTTAACAACCACCTTCAACGAGAGAAATTTTACAGTACCTAGCCAGACTAGGGTTGTTATAACTCGGTGAAGCCTTAAAGGCCAAATCCAAGTTAAAAGCTGAGCGTAGGGGGGGGGGGGGGTACTTGCACAATGAAAAGTAACCAAATTAGTATTGTTGAAAGAAAATAATGGAAACTAATATCGCAATGAAATGCATCTTAAAGAAAACCTTACCTAGTAGAGAAGAGCAAGCCCTCCATCCGCAACTTCTCCTGTAGCAGAACAAAAGGAAAATGAAATTAAGTAACCACAATGCAATAAGTCGGTTGCCAAAGTTTTTTAAGACAATAAAACTGTGAGACTGTGTTTGTTACCTGAGAATTGAAGGGGTTCAAATTAAGGTTGTGTGCAATCAAGGAGGTGGATGATCCAGGAGGATCTTGCTTCAGTGCAGATCGAGAGTGAGGTCCAGTCAGCTCCAGTTTTTCTGTTGAGAAGCCAGTTTGGTCATCAATTCATCCGGTCCTCGAGTTTTCTGGATGAGAGTTACTTCTTCATGGTAGAAATTTCATGGTGATTGTGTATCGTCATGGTTAAGATATGGTCCGAACTTGGTGTGTGTGGTAATCCTAAGCTAAGGTTTAATCCTAAGACCTATCACTTAAGCCTAAGTGGCTAAACCTATGTAATGAACCTTGAAAAGTATTAAAACTATGCTACAAAGGGTTTTAGACCTTATATTAAAACTATGATATAAAACTTTGTAAAACAACCCACAATAATTAACCGCGTTGGGTAAACGTAGCAGAACCGCGTCAGGGAGTCCATGTGAACATACAGCAACAACTGTCGGATGATGGATTGACTGCAACCACTGGGACCACAACAGTTGTTATGAGACCACATGTGAACAGACCGAACCATCAGTGCGAAGCCGTCAGACCAGATCGCAAGCTGGAAGCAGAGGGTTATACCGCAGTGGTCACATGAAATTTGTCAGCTCACTCCACACGGTTGCTAACTGCTAGGGGTTAAATATAGCCTAAGGTCTTAATTTGGGTTTTGGATGCGCTATGTTAAGTTGTTAATTAAACCACCTTGCACCTAATCCACTAGGTGTTAAACCACAATTGCACCAAGACTCATTTCACTTTAATACTAAACAACCATGCTAAATTTGACCTCAAGAAGTTCGAAGATGAACCTATTAAACTTAGCCTTTTCACGTGATGGAGGGGGACAATGTGATTTTGTATTCAGTTTCTGAGGGATAGAGGTTGTTTTGTTTTCAACATTGCTTGGCCATCCGAAGGTGGAATCGGGAACCGAGACAAGCATTGGAAACCTAGAAAAGATAGCTTTATGTTTTCAGTGACCATAAGTGCCTGCAAGCACAATCAGTCTGGTGTTTTTTCTATGTAAATAATTCCTCAGATCAATCCTAAAGCAGACCTGGAGACGTAGTCCACCAGGAACGAAATCCGTAATCAATGTTTATTGTCTCTTATCTCTATTCTCTGTTGTAATTTCATGTTTAATATTCTTTTTAAGTTTTGATTTAAGTCATTAAATCATTTTCTTTCCTTCAGTATTCCACATTAGGCGATCGAGTTAACAATCAATTCACTGTTGGCAAATAATGAGTTCTACTTCAGTATTAGATCATATCTATTTCATATCAACGGACTAGATTGGGTTCGCACCGACCGACCACAGGAACAGTAGGTGCGAATGCCTGGAAGTCGGAAACAACAAGGGAGTCATGCCACCCCATAGAGGAGAAGTTGCAGAGCAGAAGACCGTTGAAAGACAAACTCCAAATGACAAATGTCGAAAAGGATTGGGGGTAGGTTTAATAAACTAACCACCTTGCAATCCATCTGGGCGGTTCGATATAAACATAACAACGATGGATAGCAACCCAAATTTCAATCAACCAACCAAACAGAGCCATCATTACGACCACTAACTACGAGAAGCCTTAATGTGAGGTTAAATGCCAAATTTAATGTTTGGTAGCTGGATTGAGCCAGATGGATAAGAGTTCTAGCTGTATAGCATCATATTAAATCCGTGGTCATATTCCATAGGTTAGACACTTATACGTAGGATATATTGTAATTTTTCCAATAATATGTTATAATATGAATTGATAGGATTGTAATCAAAACGAGTTAACTATTGTATAGGTTAAATACATTTTCAAAATATAAATCCAAGGTACTACAGTAGGATTTGGTTAAGGTAGGAATTTTTAAATGATTAATTGGTGTGATGTTAACTCATATACACCCTGTTATGGTAATAGAGCGAATTTCATTTCCCATTACCTCTTTCCAACAAAAAGGACGAATTTTCAAGTGGACCAGTGATTGCCAAACCAGTTTTGAACGATTAAAGCATATGTTAACTACTACCCCTGTATTGAAGGTAGTTGACCCAAAAAAAGAGTTTGAAGTATGCACTGATGCATGTCAGGAAGGGGTGGGGGCAGTTTTTTCACAAGACAGAAAATTAATTGCATATGAGTCCAGGAATCTGAAGGAACATGAGCAACGATATTATGCTTATGATTTGGAGTTGACTGCGGTAGTCCACACACTCAAATTGTGGAGGCACTACCTATTAGGGAAAATATTTCTGCTGAACATAGACCACAACAACCTGACTAGTTATTTTAAGGAGTCTGACATGAATGCTCTTAAGGCAAGGTGGAAGACATTCCTGAGTGAATTCGAATTTGAAATTCAACATGTGAAGGGTAAATAAAATCGTGTTGTTGATGCCTTAAGTATAAAAATACATGGTATTTATGAGCTCTACTTTAACCAGGTGGAATTAAAGTTTCAGGAGCAAGTGAAAGAGGCAGCGCAAAAATATTTTGAATACTAGTTTCTATGGAAGCAAGCGCAGCAGGAAGAAAACCATGGAAAATAATTAGATTATAAGATCAATAACGAACAACTACTAGTTTTCCGAGGGAAAATATATATTCTTAATCAAAAGAGATTGAAGGAGCTGATTTTGGATGAGTATCATCAAAGCTCTTATGCCAGACACCCTGGTTACCAGAAAATTCTAACATCAATAAAAAAATACTAGTTTTGGCCCGGGATGCGTAAAAAGGTTGTTGAATACTTGACTAAATGTTTGGAATGTCAACAGGTCAAGGTGGAACATCAGGACCCTGCGGGTTTACTACAACCTATACCTATATTGAAGTGGAAATGGGAAGTCATTTCACTCGATTTTAATACAGGCTTACCAAGGACTAAGAAACGCAATGACTCCATTATGGTGGTTGTGGATAGGCTCAGTAAGGTAGCTCACTTCACACTGATCCAGTCAAATTTAAAAAAGGTACAAATCACTGATATTTTTATGAGGGAAGTGTTTATATTACATAGCCTCTCAAAAACAGTTATCTCGAACCAGGATGTGAAGTTCACCTCAACTTTCTGGAAGGCACTCTTCACTATTCTGGGCACACAAATTTAGTTCAGTACCGCCTATCATCAAAAAACAGATGGGCAGACTAAGAGGGTGAATCAAATATTAGAAGACATTTTACGTATGTATGTAATGAAACAACCCATGAAGTGGTAAGATTATCTACATTTAGTAGAGTTTGCTTACAATAATGGGTACCAAGAGTCTCTAAAAATGAGTCCCTTTGAGGCATTATACAGAAGCCAATGTCGGACACCCATAAATTGGAGTAGCCCTGAAACTAAGTTAATGCTTGGGTCAGGGATGTTGGAATAAATGGAACATGAAGTGAGAAAGATCCGACAAAATTTAAAAGCTGCCCAGGATAGGCAAAAAGTTTATGCGGATAGAAAAAGGACTTACCGAGAGTTTGGAGTGGGATATCATGTGTATGTTATAATTAGAACCAAGCAAAGCACCCTGAGGTGGACTACCTATGCTAAACTTGCTCCTCAGTTTTGTGGGCCTTTCCAAATTTTGGAAAGAGTAAGGCTAGTGGCTTATCGACTGGCTTTACCCAGTCATATACGGGTGAGAAATGTGTTTCATGTATCTGTATTGAAATGATATGTGCACGATCCCAAGAATGTAATACATGGGTAGAAAATTAAAATGAGATGAGTACTTAATTAATTAATTAAATTTTTCGTTGGTTGCAGGTCGAATCGGATGGTGAATTCCTAGTAGAGCCTCAACGTATTCTCGAGCATAGAGAAATAACGTTTCGAAAGGGAGTCATCTCCCAAGTTAAAGTGCAGTGGAAGAAATTTAGCCCAGAAGAGGCTACTTGGGAAGATGAAGGCTTTATACAAGAAGCATATCCCACATTATTTTCTATGATGGATTAAAACACCGAGAGAGGTGTTTGCCTTAAGAAGGGGAAGATGTAACACCCACCTTAATTACCTCATTTTTATTTTAAACTTTGGAAAAATTACATTTGACTTGTAAGTGAGAAAATAGGCTAACAAATGTGTTAAACTGGTTAATGAACCTGAGTTTAAATTTTATGAATAAAGAATTACATTCAAAATTTCTATGATTGGTTACTTAATAATTCCAAGATTCTAGAGTAGTTAGGAAGAAGCAGTTATTGACAGTTACCTTCTCCTCTGAGAATAAAAAGGAAATCTCAAAAAATAGAAGGGGTTATGTGCAAAGTGAAAGGAAGCGAACAACAGGTAGCTGTTAGAACAGAGTGGTCTAGAGCTAGCTGATAAACAATGTAACTCTACAACCCGAATTGGAGGAAAAGGCTTGACAAGAGTCTTGAGGTCTAACTCTAGAAAACTTACTGCTAACTTCTTCTCTGGTGAGGAGCACGGGGGGAGTTGAGGACGTGATCGCCTCACTCATGGTTGGGTGGCTTAACCAGTGGAACAAAATTCCAGATATTTTTTTTGGGTTATGCGTTAGATATGAAAATTTATGCTGTTAAAGTATTGTTGTAGCCTCTACAACACCCTCCAAAAATTCACCATCTAAGATTTTTTGAGCCCCTGAGCATCGGTAAGCTAAGTCAAAATCTAAGGTTCAAGTCTATTTCAGGAAAATCCTTAAGTCGCTGAGTCGCAGTTAGGTATTTTTCTTCAAATTTGCGACCTAGCGACCTTGCGACCTATCAGGTCGCCAGGTCGCAACTCTCACTCAATTCTCAAAGTCGCGACCTAGCGACCTTGCGACCCTACGACCTTCCCAGGTCACAAGGTCGCATATCTCACAAGCGCGGGATATTTGCGACCTTGTGACCTCATTTATTGCTCGCACGCACGACCCCTTTATAAATAGAAGGGTCGCTAGGTCACATTTCACTCACACAACGGAGAGAAAAAAGCGCTTCTGACAGGCCAACTGGAGCGTGATTTTCTTGGGTAAGTTTCCTAATCCTCCTGATGTTTCCATTTTTTTCTTTGTTGCCCTTGTCCTCTAATCAAAGTCCTTTAAAGCCACCTAGCATCTCCCATTTTTGAGATCCTTTTGAAGCCCGAGTCTTTTCAAATGATCCAAACCCTGCCTTTCCTAACACAGACTTGTAAATGGATCCAACCAGCCATGCATGTGTTTGTCTTTTTCCCTCATGACTTCTTCATCTTCATTTTTTTGTTTTCCTCACTTATTCCTGGTGTTGTTTATGTTAAAATGGAACAAAAGGGTCGCGCCGCCGACGAATCTTCTGCTCAGCCCTAGCGCGACTTCCGACCCTGCGACCTTACGACCCCTGGTCACTTATCAGATGACTTCCGATTTCTCAAGGGTCCTGACTAAAGGTAAGAAAAATTCATGGCCTACACTGTCGCTCACCATTGGTGCCTACAAGTTCAAGGATTTCAGGGAGGTAGAGGCGGAAGTGGAACAAATCAAAGGTTTCTACCTGGGGCCTCTAGATCACCGGACATACGATGCTGAGAGGATAGTCCCTGACCACTGCAAACGGGCCAAGTTCAAATGGAGCTACCAGCATACTGAACACCCATATGAGGATGAGAAAAGAAATTGGTATAACACGGATAGGGAACTTGCCCCGGGAGCATGGTCCAATCAGGAAGATCCAAATAATCATACTTTGGAGGAAAGAATCCACGAGTTGGGAGGCACTTCTTCTTCCCATGCCAAGAAGCCTCGAACTAGCACGGGCCATAACTCTACCACCCAATAGAAAGAACAAGAAGAAGAAGCTCAGCTAGAAGCTGAAAAGAAGGAAAAAGAAGATGAAGATAAGCGTAGAAAAAACCTGAAGGTAGAATAGAGAAAGAAACAGGCAGAGGATGCCTGGAAGAGGAAGGAAGAGCAGGAAGCGAAAGCAAAAGTGGAACGGTATCTCAAGAAAGAATTGGATCAGGTGGAGGCCGAACGCAGGAGGAAGGAAGAGCAGGAAGCAAAAGCGGAAGAAGAGCGCAGGTAGAAATCAGAACAGGACAAGGCAGAGGCGGAGCGGCTTCGGAAAGAGGAAGAAGGACAAAAGAGAAAAGAAGAGGAGGATCAAAGATCAAAAGACACCAAGACACCTCCTCCAGTAACAGGAGTACAAACCGAGCTGCAGCCCATCGAAGTACCTATAATTAACACACGTTTTGCACTCTCTGAGCCAGACTCCTCTGAAGGACAAGAGGAGGAGGTGTTCAACCTAACAAGACTCACTTATGATCAGTTCACCTTCAAAATCCAACAGGAAAAGAGGAGATGTCTAGCACGGAACCCTTCTGCCTCATTCACAGCCACGACGGAGAAAGATATAGCCCTAGACACTAGGACCAACCCAGTGATGATAGCATCGGCTAACACTGCCTTTGTCGCAGCCACAGAATAAAATGTGAGCTGGATGAGTAGAGAAATCCTTTCCCTACAAAATAGATTACAAGACTCTGAACAAAGGGAAGCAAGGGCAGAGCAAGAAAAGAGAGCATTAAGGGAATAAATCCAACAACTCCAGGACAAAAATACTCTTATTAATGAAGTACCGCTCACCATCCAAAGAGATTTGGCGATGCTGGAGGTCACCGTGAGGCAGGTTTACGAGGATATGTTCACTATAAAACAAACAGTCACACCTCTACTAAGAGCCCAAGTAGAGACAAAGCAGAGAAACGAGAAACTGAAAGAGGCCTCCACCGCTTTGGATAGAATGATAGAATAGACAGGCAGATACCCTCAAGCTCCAGAAAACTTGCCCAAGAAAGACTGGATTCACACTCAGAATGACAAGGTCCAAATCTGTATCAAGATGCAATCTAAGGAGAAGTTATTTAAAGATCTAGAAAAGGTAATGACCGCATACGAGCATTTGATCAGTGGCATCGACTCAATGGATGAAGTACACCACATTCCATCTCTAGGTGCACTGAGCGAGGAGAAGATGTGGGGACAAATAGATCAAAAGATTCAAGCATTTCTACAACCTATCAGACAAGCCGCCACTAAACCTGATCTTACCGCATCACAGGAGAACTTGGTTAAGTTCATCATAACACCAGTTTGGATCTACACTAAACTTGCTTCTTTAGCCAACTAGGTCACACTCAAGAGAGAAACTTCGATTCCGAATGCCTTAGAATGCCTACACTGGTTAAGGGAAGAGACTCCTCTAATCTCCCAAATCGCTGCAGATTATTGCGCATGGCAGAATTTCCTCAAGGAGCAACAAGTTGATGCCCCTAACCTCACAATCACGTGCACACTCTCATGATCAGATTACAAGGTGAAAATCCACAGAAGAGGTCACAGGTTGCACTATCCAGCCAAGTCGCAGGTCACGCTCTCCAACTAGGTCGCAGGTCGCACTATCCAACTAGGTCGCAGGTCGCATCTTCCATTCAGGTCGCAAGGCAGCCCAATGGCCAGGAAGGTGGAAAGTCGGGAAGCCCAAAGGGAAATTTTTGTTCTATAAAAACTTCCTTCGGGAAGATTGTAAGGACCTTTTTCTAGGACTCAAAGAGATATAGAGCATTGTATAAAAGGACTACATATTTTTGAGTATGAATAAAAGCATTTGTTAAAACTTCATTTTTGGACCTGATGTTGGTAAATGTGTGAACACTATGAGTATTTTGTTTTCAGTTTCTAACATCTTTTGATTTATGGAACTGTGTCTCCTATTACATCATTTATGCATTATAGTTTTCTAAACATGTGTTAATAGTGCTAAGTTTATTTCGCTTTCTCCATGAATGTTAATAACTTTGTTTACTGACATTTATATTATCACCAAAACCATTTAAGGAAGTGAAGGGTGTTCTGCCATAAAGAATTGTTTCTTCTATGGTTAGAACAACGTACAAGCATGACCCTAATGATATGTTGTTGACAACATTTCCTTTGGCCCCATGCTTTATAATTCAGCTTGCTACGCATAGTGTTGTATGTTCATTTAATTCATCAATCATGTGTCTTGTATCATCCGAATAAGCGTGTGTCCACGGGTTTATATATTCCTACTGAGACCCAAGGAAAGGAAGATTAAGTGGTATCCGTACCCACACCTCGGACGGGATCCCTATTCCAAACAGTTTAGAGTCTAGTTGGGACTTTTTACCGGGGAGATCCCCTGTTGTTGGCCGAACAGATTTTCCCGTCAACAAGTACATTATTTAATTTGTGTAAGAATATATATATATATTCTTACACAAATTAAATAATGTACTTATATATATATATACATACATACATACATATATATATATGTCATTTCTTCTTTAACAATACAAAAAACATAGGCAAGAACTTTTCTGAATGATTGGCACAATATTTTAATTATCTTGTTTTAGTTCAGTGGAAAAAGGCATGTTGTTATTGGTAGATGAATGGTGGATAGTTAGTGGCTGTCTATGTCACATATACACACATATAAATTAAAAAAATAATTTACCATACCACTTCTAATCACATATTTTAACACTTATGAAATATCCATATAAATAAAAGGATTATAATACACACTTTGCTCATACAGACTAAATATTTGTATGCACAGTAATCCACTAATTTATAAATATACAACTTAGCATATCTGAAGTACATTAAAGTTAACATCTATGATAAATTGATTAGTTCCATGTAAATTGCCACCGTCACAATTAAAGGTACCTGTGCATAGTTATCTGTATCATTCTTGGTGGGGAATTTAATTTACATATGTACTTAGATTGATTTTCTCATTCATCATCGTTAACTCGTAATCATCCTGTACCCGGACATGATTTGGAATGTAATTATATTTTATGGATTGGACAAATGTCGAGGAAATAGTTGGTAAACACTTGTCATTGATCTAATCCATTGGATTAAACCCTAGTGAATTGACGGTCAATATATAGACAGGGGAAGTTAGGGTAACTAACCCTGTCCCCGATCCTTGCCTCAATTCATTTCGCCGTCATTGGAGATGAGGTTTGCCGCTCTGCAACTTTGTGTATTCGACTTGCAAGTAATCCTTTGCTTCAGCCTCTGAATAGTCTGTTAGAAAGAAGTAATCAGAGTGCTAAGTAGTTCTCCATGGTATAACCTCTCTGCTTAATTTTCTATCTATTGATTCTTCTCCGTCCGGTATCGCTCCTTCTCACCGCAGGACGAAGCTACCCTGTCACAGTTTAATTGTGATGGGTCTTCGGGCCTTATTCTTGTTCATAGTATTTTAGCAGGCTTATTTTACATTTGAAACACATTTCAGGGTTTGCATGTTTGCTCAATCCTTTATGAGCGATTTTTCCAGTTTTTATTAAATCTCTGGTTACTCTCAGGTTGTTGGGTTTTCATTACCCTTCTTCTTTTCCTCGGTTTGCTGATAGAAAAACTCAACTTAAAAATCCAGATTCCGAGATCGAAGTCTACGTTTTAATGAAGGTAAAACAGGGTTACCTTGTCTCCAAACTACTAGTGGTCGATTTAGTTTTCTGTTTCAATAATAATTGTAAGAAAATTGGTCCTAAACCCAAAATCTCACTCATTCTGTTATGGTGTGACAGGTTGCAGCGATGAAAGGAACCTTGCCTCGGTCTGCCCTCATTACAGAATTCAAAAAAAACAATTTACAAGTTACAGATTTGATTATTTTTGTGAGTTTCAGTTTGTTTTATTATCCCATGCATCTTTTTCTGAGGACAACGTCCTTTGACTGCACAATGCGTCCTTTGTCTACATAGGACAACGTTCCAGTATTTTGTTTAAGCTCTTCGAGCAACTCTCCTTCAGAGTCTCTTATGAGTTCTTGTCAGATTTTGATTCTTGTAAATTATTTCGGGGTTTAATTGTATCATTTATCGGAATTAAACACTTAATTGTATTGAAGCCACACGGCCTTTCCTTTAACTATAGTACTAGGTTTTAATTCACACAATCAACAGTTAAATAGGGATATTCGTCCTTTTTTTCGACAGAATGTATGTTCTTCTCATTTAATTAAGGAGACAGAGAATTCGAGTTTCCACTATGAGTAATTTTCTTTTGAAAATTCTATGGAGATCTATAGATGTATTTAGATATGCAGCATTATCTGTTCAGTAATCTGTCTTTTCTATATATACTTTTACTTATTTTTCTTCCGACAATATTTGTAAAATGAATCCTATGTATATTCTTGTGAATAATGACCACGAGACCCTGGACCCAACCCTAACCCACGGGGTTCTGTCCTAAACTCCTGAGTCTATATATGATGTATTTTTATTACAAACAGTTTTTAAATTCAAAAATATGCTTTCCTGCTCTAGGTTTAAATGTTCTGATCGTCTCTGAGATTTTTTACCTTTTTCTGTATCTATATTTTGCAAACAGTATTAATAATTCCCTCCCATACTATTCATACAGTAAAAATAAATAATACCCGATTCACAGTACCGTTATGGTCCTTCTCTTATATTTATTACTCAATTATGCATGTAGATCAGAATAATTGTTTTCTTCATATTTCCGTTTCCATAAACTATAGCTTTAACTCTAAGTATATAAAATACTTACATTTCCAACTTTCATATAGGCTTACATACAAAAGTAAATACTTACCTCCAGCTTGTATGCGCTTAACTGATGTTTCCTCCCAACCTTGAGAGAGGCAATCATGTCCTCTTCTCCCCCCGTGCTCCTCACCAGGTGCTTAGGTAGCACGAAGATTTTCCAAGTTAAGCCTCAAGACTATTGTCCAGCCTATACCTTTTCTAGGTTATTAGAGCTCCATTGGCTCCTACCAACTCTAGAATGCTCTATTTACAATACTCTTATTGCAACCCATCTCTTCTTTTTATGTAGAACCCCTTCCCCTTCTCAAGATTTTCTATTTATTCCCATGGGGAAGGCAACTGTCAGAACTGCCTTTACCCTTTTTACCATGGTTCTTGGAAATTATTTTTTCTATTCAATTAATTCACTATTCAAAATAATCACTCATATTATTTATTTACTTTTTCTGAAAAGATAAATTTTTCAGTATTTTCAGTCTTACTAACAAATAGTCATATTTGTTTAATAATTCAAATGTTTTAAAAATAGAATAACCATAGTCAAAAAATAAATCAGAGTGTTACAACTTCCCCCGCTTGAGACAAACACTGTCCTCAGTGTTGTTTTCTTCATGAGAACAATTCGAGATAAATCTCTCGAACATAATTTTCATCGTCCCAGATAGCCTCCTCCGGGCCAAAGTGATTCCAATGCACTTTAACTTGGGGGATGACTCTCTTCTGGAGCATTATTTCTCTCTGATAGAGGATACGAAGTGGTTCTACTAGGAACTCATCATCCGATTCGACCTACAATCAACAGATTCACAATTAGTTGAATTGAATCTCCTCTTTTACTGTAAATCAAAATGTAAACACAACTTACATGTACACTTTTCCAGTGTATCACATGTTTAGGGTCATGTATGTATCATTTTAATAAAGATACATGGAACACGTTATGCACCAAAATATGACTAGGTAGGGCCAACTGATAAGCCACCGGTCCTATCTGTTCCAGGATCTGGAATGTCCCACAGTATCTGGGTGCCAACTTGGCACAATAATTCCACCTCAAGGTGCTTTTCTTGGGTTTAATTATCACGTACACGTGATCGACTACTTCAAACTCCTGGAAAGTTCTCTTCTGCTCTGTGTATACCTTTTTCCTGTCTTGAGTTGCTTTCAAATTCTGTATGATATTTTTCACCTCCCGTTCTATTTCCTCCAACATATCTGCCCCCAACATCAATCTAGTTTCCGGACTACTCCAATTCATAGGAGTCTGGAATTGTATTTCGTACAATGCTTTGAATGGGTTCATCTTAAGGGATTCTTGATACCCATTATTATATGTGAATTCAACCAAATGTATGTATTCTTCCCATTTTGTGGGTTGTTGCATCACATACATGCGCAACATGTCTTCCAGTATTTGATTCACCATCTCAGTTTTTCCACCAGTTTGACGGTGGTGAGCTGTGTTGAATTGGATTTGAGTTCCCAGACCCATAAACAATGCCTTCCAGAAGGCGGATGTAAAATTCATGTCTTTATCCGAGATGACGACTCTCAGAATACCATGTAGCCTAAATACCTCTCTCAGGAAGATATCAGCTATTTGTACGGTCTTGTACGTTGAATGCACCCATATAAAATGGGCCACCTTACTAAGCCTATCCACCACCACCATTATTGAATCATTGTGTCTTTTACTCCTCTGTAATCCGGTGATGAAATCAAGAGAGATAACTTCCCATTTCCATTCTGGTACCAGGATTGGCTGTAGTAATCCGGCTGGGTGTTGGTGCTCCACTTTAACTTGTTGACATTCTAAACATTTAGTTAAATATTCAGCAATATATATGCGCATTACAGGCCAGAAATAATCTTTTCTAATTGTTGTCAACATCTTTTGATGTATGGGATGTCCCACGTAAGAACTTCGGTGATATTCATCCAATATTGATTCTGTTAAACTCATCTGATTCGGAATACATAACTTCTTATGAAAAGTTACAATCTCTTCATTATTAATTTCATAATCTAATGTCTTACCTTGCTCCTTAGCCTCCTTTTCCTGCTTCCACAGGAATTGATACTCAGGGTCCCTTTTTGATGCTTCCATTATTTGCACCTGGAACTTAAATTATGCCTGATTAACATATAGTTCATAAATGCAATGCAATTTTCGGCTTAAAGCGTTGGCAACTTGGTTTTCCTTTCCCTTCACATGCTGAATATCAAAATCAAACTCGCTTAGGAATGCATTCCATCTTGCTTGGCGAGCATTTAAATCTGATTGTTTGAAATAGCTTGTCAAATTACTATGATAAGTTTTTAATACAAACCTTTTTCCCAGCAAATAGTGCCTCCAAATTCGAATGGCATGTACTACGGTTGTTAACTCTAAATCATAAGCAGAATATCTCTGTTCATGATCCTTCAACTTTTTAGATTTGTATGCTATAACCTTACCTTCTTGAGTTAATACTGCCCCCACTCCTTCTTTTCAAGCATCCGTAAAAACCTCAAAACTTCCACTAGGGTCTACTACTTTTAATACAGGAGCAATAGTTAACAATATTTTTAGCTGTTCAAAACTGTTTTGACATTCTGGAGTCCACTTAAACATTTTCCCCTTCCGCTGCAAGGAGGTAATAGGGAAGGCTATTTTAGAAAATCCTTCAATAAATCGTCGATAGTAACCAGCTAGGCCCATGAATGATTGTATGTAAGCCATGTTCCTGGGAACTCTCCATTCCATAATCGTTTTAATCTTTTCAGGATCCACAACAATTCCTTCAGCAGATATTACATGGCCTAGATACTGGATCTGCTCTTTATAAAAATCACATTTACTGAACTTGGCATAAAGTTGGTGTTCTCGTAGCATCTTCAGTACCAAACACAAGTGTTCTTTGTGTTCTTCAACACTTTTAGAATAAATCATAATATCATCAATAAATATTAAAACAAATTTATCTAGAAATGGGTGAAAGATTCCATGCATCAAGCTCATGAAAGTGGCTGGTGCATTAGTTAATCCAAAAGGCAGCACCACAAATTCATAATGTCCGTACTTGGTATGAAAGGTTGTTTTGGATATATATTCATCTTTAATTCTGATCTGACGATACCCAGACCTCAAGTCAATCTTGGAAAACACTGTTGCTCCTTTCACTTGATCAAAAAGATCATCAATCCAGGGCAACAGATATTTATTCTTGATAGTTAGCTTATTTAACTGTCGGTAGTCCATACACATACACATTGTTCCATATTTCTTCTTCACAAATAGCACTGATGCACCCCAAGGGGACACACTTGGCCTGATATACCCTTTATCCAATAATTTCTGCAACTGCATTTTTAGTTCTGTTAATTCGGGCACACTCATTCTGTAATGTGCTCTTGACACAGGCGCTGCTCCCGGTATTAATTCTATGGTGAAATCAATATCTCGCCTCAGAGGTAATCCTAGTATACTTTCAGGAAACACATCCCTGAATTCTTGTACAACTGGTATATTTTCCATCAGTAAAGTCTTATCTTTAGAGTTTAAGAATCCCACCTGAATTGCATATAGCTGGCAGCCTTTTCTAATACATTTACTCAACTGGGATGCAGTAATGGGGCACAGTTGCATTGGTTTCTTGATTCCTTGTAACTCTTGACGAGTTCCATTTTCAACCTTGAAATGGATAATTTTCTCTTTACAATCTACAAGGGACTAGTGTCTTTCCAACCAGTCCATTCCCAATAAGATATCATACAAGCCCAAAGGAAGGATATTAAGTTCTATAGTTATTTGTTGGGATCCTCTATCTAATACACAATTCATTACTTTGGCATTAACTCGTCTTTTTTCTCTCGTAGATAATTGTACCAGCTAGGGGTCTTTAAAATTTTGGCTTTGCAGGTTACATTTTTCAACAACTCGGGGGTTTATGCAACTTAAACTAGCACTGGGATCCACTAAAATATAAACAATTTGAGATTGTAACTTACCTTCCAATTCTATCATAGTTGGCTAGAAATCAGCTTGTCAATCTTCTAGCGCAGCATTATCCGTGGTATATTTCGAGCAACATCCCCCACTATGGATGCTTCTTGCAAATTAACTGTTACTTCATTCCTTCCATGATGTGGTTAGTTCTTAAAGTAGTGTGCCTCACCACATCACCAGCATTGCAATGGTGGTTTCTGAGTTTGACCAAAGCCTGGTCTACTAGATGCCTCATTTGGCTTTTCTTCGGCTGTCCATTTGGACCTTTGTGGATTTTTCTCAAATTTCTTATTTGTTGAATTCTTCACTGCATTTTTGTAATTTCTTATTCTACTATTTTTAAAGTTTGAGGAACTTTTCTGTACTTTCTTATTTGGCCAGTTCTTGTCAAGTTCACCCTTTGCCTTAGATTGTTGATAGCACATCCTTGCCTTCCTAATTGCTTCATCCATCGTCTTTGGATTTACAAATTATATCTGTTCCTTCATGTGAGTAGGCAGGTTACTCAAGAATCGTTGCACCTTTGCTTTCTCATCTCTCAAGTAGGGTTCATATCTTAATAGTGAAATAAACTTAGTAATGAATTCATCCATAGATAATTGAACCAAATTTAAATCATGAAATTCTTGGGATTTTTCATCATAGAATTGTTCTGTTAAATATTTTTCCTTAAAGTACTGTTGAAATTCATCCTAGGTCACATTCTTATCCTCAATCCCATGCACATTTTTCACCTCTTCCCACCATAGTGTAGCCTTCTCCCATAATTGATAAATTTCCATACAGGCTTTGAGTTTACTATTATACTCATAGACCTGGAAATACTTGTTCATATTTATTATCCAGGCTTCTGCCATTTCTTCAACTTCTCCGTCAGAAGTGGTAGGCTTAATTTTTCAAAATTCGCCTTGTAATTCCACTTTTTATTTCTTCAATTCCTGTTGATCTGAAACATTACCAGATTCTGATTCATTATAAGTTCTGCTTTTATTGCTTCGTTGAGTATGACTTACTACTGGGTGATCATGAGCTTGTTGTTGTTGTTCTCCTTCCACCTGAGTGTCCCTTTCGGGGCTGGGCTGTGTAGTGGGAGGATTTTTCTTGTCTGAAAGACTCTTAAGTATTCTTTCTTGTTCCCTCATTAGTCTTTCATTATCACCTCAGACACGTATCATCTCTGCTTGGAGTTGTTGAACTTTTTCCAACAACTTGGTGGTTTGTCTTTGTTGCTCTTCCAGCAATCTTCTGGTTTGTTGATGCTAGTCCACAGTTAGCTGAACCCACATTTCAGGATTAATCTCAGGATTAGTTTGAGGTGGAACTTCCCCTATCATTCTGGGTTTCTGTTGACTGGATCCCCTCCTCATTGAAGACCTTTAAACAAATTTTGTCATCACTGATCTCTCTGTACAATGAAGCAAAGGTTAAGAAACACCAGAGTCATCTTTGGTGGTCCAACTAACCCAACGTTTAACTTTGCTATTATACCAATTATCACATACACACACATATAAATTAAGAAAATAATTTACCATACCACTTCTGATCACATATTTTAACACTTATGGAATATACATATAAATAAAAAGATTATAATACACACCCCGCTCATACAAACTAAATCTTTGTATGGACGGTAATCCACTGATTTATAAATATAAAACTTAGCATATGTGAAGTACATTAAAGTTAGCATCGGTGATATATTGGTTGGTTCCATGTAAATTTCCACCGTCACAATTAAAGGTACTTGCGAATAGTTATTCTTATCATTCTTGGTGGGGAATTTAATTTACATATGTACTTAGATTTATTTGCTCATTCATCATGGTTAACTCGTAATCATCCCATACCCTGACATGATTTGGAATGTAATTATATTTATGGATTGGATAAATGTCAAGGAAATAGTTGGTAAACACTTGTCATTGATCTAATCCATTAGATTAAACCCTAATGAATCAACGGTCAATATGCAAATAGGGGAAGTTAGGGTAACTACCCCTGTCCCTAATCCTTGCCTTAGTTCATTTCACTATCACCGGAGATGAGGTTTTCCGCTTTGCAAATTTGCGTATTCGGCTTGCAGGTAATCCTTTGCTTCGGCCTCTGAATAGTCTGTTAGCAAGAAGTAATCACAGTGCTAAGTAGTTCTCCATGGTATAACCTCTCTGCTTAATTTTCTATCTATTGGTTCGATTTTTCTGTTGAGTCTTCTCCACTCGGTATCGCTCCTGCTCAATGCAGGACGAAGCTACCCTGTCATAGTTTAATTGTGAGGGGTCTTCGGGCCTTATGCTTGTTCATAGTATTTTATCGGGCGTATTTTACATTTGAAACTCGTTTCAGGGTTTTCATATTTGCTCTCTTCTTTATGAGCGATTTTTCCAGTTTTTATTAAATCTCTGGTTACTCTCAGGTTGTTGGGTTTTCATTACCCTTCCGCTTTTCCTTGGTTTTCTGAACTCAACTTAAAAATCTGGCTTCCGAGATCGAAGTCTACGCTTTACTGGAGGTAAAACAGGGTTACCTTGTCTCCAAGCTACTAGTGCTCGATTTATTTTTATGTTTCGATAATGATTGTAAGAAACTTGGTCATAAACCCAAAAGCTCACTCATTTTGTTATGGTGTGACAGGTTGCAGCGAGGAAAGGAACCTTGCCTCAGTCTACCCTCATTACAGAATTCCGGAAAACAAGTTACAGGTTACAGATTTGATTATTTTTGTAAGTTTTAGTTTGTTTCATTATCTCGTGCCTCTTTTTCTGAGGAAAACGTCCTCTGACTGCACAGGGCGTCCTCTATCTACACAGGACAATGTTCCAGTATTTTGTTTAAGCTCTTCGGGCAACTCTCCTTTAGAGTCTCTTATGAGTTCTTGTCAGATTTTGATTCTTGTAAATTGGTCCAGGGTTTAATTGTATCATTTATCGGAATTAAAACTTAATTGTATTGAAGCCACTCAACCTTTCCTTTAACTACAGTACTGGGTTTTAATTCACATAGTCAACAGTTAAATAGAGATATCCATCCTTGTTTTTCGACAGACTGTATGTTCTTCTCATTTAATTAAGGAGACAGAGAATTCAAGTTTCCACTATGAGTATTTTTCTTTTGAAACTTATATGGAGATCTATATATGTATTTAGATATGCAACATTATCTATTTAGTAATCTGTCTTTTCTACAGATACTTTTACTTATTTCTCTTCCGGCAATATTTATAATATGAATCCTATGTATATTCTTGTGAATAATTACCAGGAGACCCTGGACTCAACCCTAACCCCCGGGGTTCTGTCCTAATCTCCTAATTCTGTATATGATGTATTTTTATTACAGGGGATTTTTAAATTCAAAAATATGCTTTCCTGCTCTAGGTTTACGTGTTCTGATTGTCTCTGAGCTTTTTTTCCTTTTTCTGTATCTATATTTTGCAGACAATATTAATAATTCCCTCCCATAATATTTATACAATTAAAATAACTAATACCTGATTCACAATACCATTCTGGTCCTTCTCTTTTTTTTATTACACAATTATGCATGAAGATCATAATATTGTTTTTCTTCATATTTCCATTTCCATAAACTACAACTTTAACTCTAAGTATATCCAATACTTACATTTCCAACTTTCACATAGACTTACATACATAAGTAAATAGTTACCTCCAAATTGTATGTGCTTAACTCATGTTTCCTCCCAACCTTGAGAGAGGCAATCACGTCCTCTTCTCCCCCCGTGCTCCTCACCAGGTCTTAAGGTAGCAGGAAGATTTTCCAAGTTAAGCCTCAAGACTGCTGTCCAGCTTATACTTTTTCTTGGGTTATTAGAGCTCCACTGGCTCCTACCAGCTTTGGACTGCTCTATTTGAAATACTCTTATTGCAACCCATCTCTTCTTTTTCTACAGAACCCCTTCCCCTTCTCAGAATTTTCTATTTATTCCCATGGGGAAGGTAATTTTCAGAACTTCCTTTACCCCTTTTACCATGGTTCTTGGAAATTATTTTTACTATTCAGTTAAGTCATTATTCAAAATAATCACTCATATTATTTATTTTATTTTTCCAAAAAGATAAAGTTTTCATTCTTTCCAGTCTTACTAACGAATAGTCATATTCGTTTAATAATTCAAATGTTTTAAAAATAAAATAACCATAGTCAGGAAATAAATCATGGTGTTACAGTCTAACCCAGAAAAATTCAGTGTATGAATAAGAACTAGAAAACACCCTTAAATCTAATTGCTATGGAGGCCTTTATCTTTATGTATGAGCTGTGTAATAATATATATATATATATATATATATATATACACACACACACACACACACACACACCATCCTGCCTACTATGTACCAAGCCAACAAGGTTGTGGGAAATAAAAAAGACCCTATTAGCGAAAGACAGATTATGATAGTCCAAATCTAAATTAGGTGAGGCCTATAAGGATAAATGTATTTGATAAGAATACACAATTATAGTAAAATAATCTTACAGAATAAAGAAATTCAGAATTGATCTGAAAACTAAAACCATGGAGTATCTTTGAATTAATGCATGGTTGTGAATTAGCCCGTGCAGGCGTATACCAAACTTTTAGTATTTTGCACCAAAACAAGACCAATAGGCCGACAAGTTTAAACCCTAATCTGAGGGGACAATTAGGGTTTTACGTCCTCCAGCTCTTGGCAAGTCAACATGTGGAAAAAACTATAAAAGGAAGGATGTGTATATAAATAAAAAACAATGCAAGACATATTCTATGACAAATTCCAACAGAGCATATAAAATCAACCATGAGTAACCTAGCCGGCAATGCGTTTGCAATTTCACATAGAATTCACTTATATTATAGCAATAGTAACATCAAATCGAGCTTGCGCATTGAATTTCACAGAGCCTTAACTTCCTTTAGAATACATAATATTGAGACAGAAATTTATATGCAGAGTCCACTTTAAAAACACAAAGAGCTCTTGGCATATGGTCTATTGAATGGCCAAAGAACAACCCGGTTATATGAGGAATGAAAACCCTCTTTCAAATGTACAATATTTAACAAAAGAACAATAGATAAAAGAGATTGTAACACAATAAAATAGAACCCCTCAGCAAGTTCTATAAGCGTTGGTAGGTCAGTATTGCTATTCCATTAAAAAGGCGTTAGCTCCTTTTGAACATGAGCCTTAGGGTTATTAACCCCTATCTATGCCATACACCAAAACTAAAGACCAAACTACATCATCTACGGTTCAAAACTTGAGTAACCAGTAGGATGGTGTAGCTAGCCATTGAACTCTTAACATCCATTATCAATGAGAGAAATTGTACAATACCCGACGAGACCAGGGTTGTTAGAACTCGATGAAGCCTTAAAGCCCGAATCCAAGTTGAATGTTGAGCGTAGGGGGGGCTTGCCTGCACAGTGAAAAGTAACCAAATTAGTAATGTCGAAAGCAAATAATGAAAAATAATATCGCAACGAAATGAATCTTGAAGGAAACCTTACCTGGAAAAGAGGAGCAAACCCTCCATTTGCAACTTCGCCTGTAGCAGAACAGAAGGAAAATGAAATTAAGTAACCACAATGAAATAAGTCGGTTGCCAAAGGTTTTTAAGACAAGAAAACTGTGAGACTTTGTCCCTTACCTAAGAATTGAAGGGGTTCAAAGTAAAGCTGCGTGAAATCAAGGAGGCGGACTAGATTGGGTTCACACTGGCCGACCATGGGAGAAGTAGGCGCAGATGCCTAGAAGCCGACAACAACAAGGGAGTCATGCCACCCCGCAGAGGAGAAGTTGCAGAGCGGAAGACTGCCGAAAGAAAAAATCTACATGAGAAACGTCGAAGGGATTGGGGGTATCGTTGATAACTTAACCACCTTGCGATCCATCTGGGCGGTTCGATCTAAAAAAATCAACGGTGGATAGCAACCCAAATTTCAATCAACCAACCAGACAAAGCCATCGTTAAGACCACCAAGTACGAGAAGCCTTACTGTGAGGTTGAATGCTGAATTTAATGTTTGGTAGTTGGATTGAACCGGATGGATAAGAGTTCGAGTTGTATAGCATCATATTAAATCCGTGGTCATATTCCATAGGTTAGACACTTGTACGTAGGATATATTGTAAGTTTTCCAATAATATGTTATAATATGCATTGATAGGATTGTAATCAAAACGGGTTGAATATGGTATAGGTTAAATACATTTTCAAAATATAAATCCAAGGTACTGCGGTAGGATTTGGTTAAGGTGGGAATTTTTATATGATTAATTGGTGTAATGTTAACTTAGATACACCGTGCTAAGGTAAACGAAATTTTTTTTTTATCACTGTGAAATTGTAGTGGATAAATGTGACAATAAAATTATGTTAGAGAAATAAATTGTTATAGAATTTTAATTAATTTCTTAGCTTTAGATCAAGATTTTTGTGGATTTTAATCATCACAGTTATATTTTATTTTAGTAAATAGATTAATCAATTAAATTATATATATATATATATATATATATATAAATATAAAATAAAATTATGTTAGAGGAATTAGTAACTGGACCAGTTTTTTAGTCTAGTGGTATGGTTCAATTGAGGTTTCTTCCACTATAACATCTAAGTGAGCCATACCCCCGATAATAAGGAACTATTGCTAAAATCCAGAATTTAAACCTAAAATCTAGTAATAAAAAATATTAAATATATAAAACCAAAAGAAATATTAAATATTTAAGTTATATTTAATTTAAATATTTTAAGTATCAATATAAATTTGTTCAAATACTAATAAAAAAAAAATCACATCCACAAGGGGAAGGAAGCAATTGAGAGACATCATAGGAAAAATGGTCGATGCTAGGGTTTATAGACGTTTCACCGCTACCGCTGCCGACAATAAGTCTCTTGTTCTAGAGCCTAAATCTCCTCGCTCTGTAGACGCTGTCGTGAAGGAACTTGTTGCAACTCCCGGCAGAGAGACAACCTTGTCTTGGCTGAAGGCTCTCCAAAGCCTCACTGCCACTACCAGCGTTGAGAGCATTCTCTGCGCAAACTCCATTACCTTGGAAGACCACAATGCTATAGAAAGATATGCTGCCGATGCCACGACTGAATACACTGATACGACATTAGTACCAATGGCTGCTCCCCTCAGCCACAGGGACGGGAACCTACTCTGGTTTGACATCACAGTTCTCCATAATGCAAAAGAAAACGACATGACTAAATACACTGATTCTGCCTCGCGGCAGCTGTGCCTTCCGGATCTGCAACCTGGGTGCATAGAGGAGCTGCTATTGGCTAAAAATTCCCAGTTCCATGATATCCATACTCATCTCTCAACCTCCCTCAAGCCCTAGAAAGGCTTGAAGGAACTGGAATACCAGAGATCTAGCTCGTTCTCATCTCCGATCTGCAATGGCAAGCAGGGGTTTACAGATCTCTCTGCTCCTTATTTTCAGATCCATATCTTGCTTCTCTCTAGCAAAACCATGTTGCATTGGGTGCGTTCAACAGATCTACTGCAAAACCTCTCGCTAAACCTTTAACACAGGCTGGGGATTCCCTCTACCCTTCAAAGACTTCTCTATGAAGGTAAAAAACTTAAGGACCTTCTTCCCCTCTCTTTTTAAAGTATTGAAAGAAATTCTTTTGTTGTGTTAACCCTTCGTCTGTGAGGGGGAGCAGCTGGGCAGCCATCCTCTGCTCCTTCCTTCTTCTACGAAGATGTTGTTCATGCTCAACCACCCAAGAAATCAGCTCCACCAGTTGAAGCTCCCAAGCCTTTCTTGGTGGATAAAATAGAGGAAATCCCCTCCATAGAAATCTCACATCCAACGTTGGATGATCAATTCCAACAGTATGCAGAATTTGCCATAATTTGCAGATTTAATGGACTATGGCAGTGCACTGCAGATTTATACCAATGGATCAACTCCAACTGGACCAACAATTGCAAGGTTTTATTTTACTCGCAGGGTTTCTTCATTATTGTGTTTTCTTTCAGTGAAGATTATAAAAAAGCCTTAACAGAAGGCCTATGGTTTTGAGGAACAACGGGGCTATTCCTCACCCCCTAGTTCCCAGAGTTTGACCCCTCTACAGAAGTTTTCACCAAGCTTCCCATTTGGGTCAGACTTCCTAACCTTCCTGTGTATCTATGGCACTTTGTTGTCTTTCAAGGGATTGGAAACACTCTAGGCCACTTTTTGGCAACAGATCCGTCTAGGGGGGAAAAGGGCATATACACCTACGTCAGAATCTGCACAGAAATAGACATGAGTAAAGGTCTGTCCGATCAGATCAATCTCAAAATTGAGGACTTCCTTTCGACACAGACCCTGGACTACGAGAACACAACCTTCCGATGCCATCACTGCCATCAAATAGGGCACCTTCAGAACTCCTTCACCACGTTTCTCGCCCAAAAGAAGAACATCATTCACAAGTCAAAATCCAGAAGTAGGAAACCATGTGATCCACCTCCCATGGATGACATTGACTCCTCCCGCTCGGATGAAGAGGAGGATGCAGCAGAAGGGGAGGAAGAAAAGCAACCACAGGACACGCCCTCAGCAATCCCTGAGGAATCCACTAAACCATTGAACTCTCAGAAACGAACTCATGAGTCTTCCCCCTCTGATTCAGACAATGAGACTTCTCCTTCAACCCAGAACAGTCTGTAAGTGGTTCCAACCTAGCTGCATCAAAATCGTTGGGTCAAAGTCAGTAAAAAGAAAGGGGAAAAATGTCGTATGGATGATTCGACCCATTCTGGGTAGAATCCTATGATTACCCCATTGTTTTTTTGTTACCCCTTGTGATCCTCTTTTCTCATTTCATGGTTAATCACCGGGGTCGAGATGGATAGTTTATCTTTTTCCGGCTTCCCGTTATCTAGCTTCTCTTGATTGTAACTTCATATTGTACCATATGCTTTCTTAATAGAATTAGTCTTATTAGGAAAAAAAATAAATAAATAAAAAAAATCACATTTTATAAATTAACATATTGAAATTTATATCTCAATTTTATTTATTTATATAAACATTTAATAAATCAAAATTAAAATAAATTTATTAAATATAAAATTTACAGAACACATAAAAATACTTACTAATTTATTATTTTTAATAAGAAATAATATTATACTTAAACTCCCATGAGTGAATTTAATCTAATTTAACAGAGTGTATAAATACAACTCATTTTGTCCATCCAAAAACATAATGATGATGATGAACCACATTCGCTTGTTCTAAACGCGTCCATGAATCACACTAGTTGGAGGGGCCACAAAATTTGACTAGATGTCATAAACACCTATTTTTTTTATATATAAATTCAAACATTATCTGAAATTTAATCTAATTTAACAACCCAATATAAGTACAACTCATTATTGCCAAAACATTATCTCACGACAATGTGGATCATCCTTATCTCTCCAATGTGAGTTCTGGACATGCAGAAGTCAACCTTCAGATGGATCCACTATTCCCGTCTTCAATGGGGTTTAGAGTGGGTTTAACTGGATTCTCGGCCATTGCTATCTTATCCATTGGGCCAATCATATCTGACATCGCCTTCGTTGTATGGGCGACAGTATTGTATAGATATCTAAAAACTGTATGATTTTTTTTGTTTTTTCAAAATGAAAACACACGTACTTCCATTCAGAAGTAGTTTCTCTTCCGAAGTAATTTCTTTCTACACAATTCTTTGCCATTTCTTTTACATTTTAGAACCACTACATGCCCTTAAAACTAAAGATGTATCTAATTCCCTATGGAATCCTCTGTCACTCAACAATGATTTGTCAAGTTCAGCGAACAAAACCATAAAGGCATCAGTAATCTAATATGAGCCTTCATAAGTCTGACCTACCTTCAAAATTTGTTACTACAGATAGAATACATTAAACTATATTACCAGTCCATAATGACAAAACGATATAAGAAGACTAAATACACTCTTCAAAGTGTAATGACCCCTAAGTGTTGGAAGGACTTAATCTTTCCAGGATCTCCACTGCAACCGTCTTTAGACAGCCCATTTGCAACAAAATTATGTTCTCTAAATATGTGACAGAAAGGGGTTCTCTTAAAAGCACGTATCAACTGCTTTATTTGTGGCACCCAATATGTAAGTGAAGAAGACTCAAAGGAAGAGGATTTGAATCCCAAAACATCAATTTCTTCTATCTCAAGCCACTTAGTACAATTAAACACCCTAAGAGAGCCAATAGTTCATCTATATTGTTTGTTCCTACTCCGCTGTACTAGCTGAAATAGAAATACTGCCTAGGCCTCAATACTATATAAGCCTCATGAACAACTTGAAAGGGGTTCCATGTAGGTGGTCATCGTACTGTAGGCATTATTTTTTATCTAATTTGTGGTGTAAATTGACAACTTGCAACTTTGCTTTGTAATAGATTAGCAGATTGCAACACCATGATTGAAAGGTGTTCTAAACTTCTATGTACTATACGCATTATTTTTTATCTAATTTGTGGTGTAGATTGACAACTTGCAACTGTGCTTTAAATATGGATACCACAACACTATGCAGATTGCAATACCATGATGGATACCACAACACTATGAATGTGGATTATTATAGCAGTCATTTCCTCTCAAATATAGAGAACAAAGAATAAGTCATTAATTTCTACTCGCTTAGTTCGTCATGAGAATTTATGACCCCATCAATTACTTTCGCCCGCGTCCACTTTTGTCAAATGCGGACTTACTGTGTTGTTGTGTATAGCAGACTAGCAATCTGATTTTTATTATCTCGTCAACCTCGAGCTAGGAATAATTTTCTACGGCATTTAACGCTACTTGCAGATTCGCCTAGCAGCAGGTATGCTAGCGAAGCTGGTCATGGCTGATTTAAATACTGTATTCAGTCTTATTGTCTGTTAAATTTTTATGGAATCTGCCTTCTTATTATCATTGGGTATCTATATTGGAAAGAGAGTCTTGGATTTTGAAAGTTTGTTTTTTTTTTTTTTTTTCAATTACAGATATTGTAGGAATAGTAGAGTTGCAATAACTTAATACTTTCTATTCCGAGTATCAATTCTTAAAACCTACAGACAGTATCAACTCTGAGTACCCATTGCAATCATGCAAGTCACTGGGTTATCCATGAGCTAAACGCTCCGATTGAAAGTAGCTGGCAACATAAATGTCATCGTCACCCTAGTCAGACCATTACTACCAAAAAAGTCTAGTAGCATCTATCGCTTCCTCCATACCAGGACTTTCCCTTTGCCTCCTCAGATGAGATGGATCATGGGAGTAGTCTAAGTTTTTAGTGGAAATTTCAGTATGATATATATAATTTTTTTAATTAAAATTTGAAATAAATTTTAAGAAATTTAAGTTATAGTTGTCAAATTTAAAAATTTTGAGTGCCCAAATTTTTTTTAATAAAATTAAATCTCTTTCACCATAAAACAATTCATTTACTCTTCATCAATTTTTTTTTTTAAATCACAAATTCCAAAAAAACACACTTTCCAAACCAATTTGTAATCTCTTTAAACACCTCCCTGCAATGTTAATAAAATTTAAGTCTCATCTATGGCTCTGCAAAATAACCACTCCATGACTCTGCAAAATAACCACTCCAGTCAAGGCTAAACCTCAACCTCAGTTTAAATGACCTTTGAAACTACTTCTAAAAATAATTAACAAAATTCCATTGATCACTCTTCTCTAGCGTGTGAATATATATATATATATTTTTTTTAATATATATATATATATTTTTTAATTAAAATTATATATATAGTTAAAGCAAAAATACAATGATGGATTTGGAGCAATACTTTTAAGTGTTTTCATTTATTTTAGCATACAAATAATTTTAATTAGATATAGATTTATGTAAAGTTTAATCATCACACTTATATTTTAGTAAAAAATTTAATCAATTGAATAATATATATATATATATATATATATATATAATTTAATTAATCTTTTATAAATAAATGTAACAGTTTAATTATCTTATTTTTATTTAAAAATTTTGCAAAATTATATTTGATTTTTAAGTGAGAAAAGAGATTAATTAATATGTTAAATTGGTCAATGAATCTGAGTTTAAATTATATGAATAAATAATTATATTTAGAATTTCTATCTGTTTAGCATATAATTCTAACATTCTAGAGTTGTTGGGAAAAAAACAATTATTGACACTTACCTTCTCCTCTCAGAATATAAAGGAAATTTCATAAAGGAGAAGGGTTTATATGCAAAGTGAAAGGAAGGGAACAACATGTAACTGTGAGAACACAGTGGTCCAGAGCTCGCCGATAACCAGTGGAACTCTCGCCAATAACCAGTGGAACTCTGCAACCTAGATTGGAGGAAAAGACTAGACAAGTCTTTAGATCTAACTCTTATTGCTAACTTCCGCTCTGGTGAGGAGCATGAGGGGAGTTAAGGATGAGGGGAGTTAAGGACATGATCGCTTCACTCATGGTTAGGTGGCTTAACCAGTGGAATTAAATTCCAGATAAGTTATGTGGGTTATGTGTTAGATATGAAAAGTTATGTTGTTAAAGTATAATATTTAATTTGTGTAAGAATATATATGTTATTTATTATTTAATAGTAACTTATGCAAGAACTTTTTTGAATGATTGGCACAATATTTTAATTATCTTGTTTTCGTTCAGTGGAAAAAAACATGGTGTTGTTGGTAGATGAATGGTGGATAATTAGTGACTCTCTAACCCAGAAAAGTTTAGTTTATGAATAAGAACCAGAAAACACCCTTAAATCTAATTGCCACTAAGGCTTTTATCTTTATGTATGAGTTGTGTAACAAGAATAATATATATACACCATCCTGTCTACCGTGTACCCCACCAACAAGCCCGTGGGAAAGAAACAAGACCTTAAGCAAAAGACGGATTATGATAGTCCAAATCTAAATCAGGCGAGTCCTGTAAGGATAAATGTATTTGATAAGCATACAAAGTTATAGTAACATAATATTACAGAATAAAGAAATGAAGAATTGATTTGAAAACTAAAACCAAGAGTATATTTGAATTAATGCATTGTTGTGAATTAGCCCGTGCGGGTGTATACCAAACTTTTAGTATTTCGCACCAAAACAAGACCAATAGGCCGAGAGGTTTAAACCCTAATCCAAGTGGACCGATAGGGTTTTACGTCCTCCGGCTCTAGGAAAGTCAACATGTGGGAAAAAACAATAAAAGGAAGGATGTGTATATAAAGCAAAAATGATGCAAGACATATGCTATAACAAATTCCAAAAGACCCACTTGCTATCTACATAATTTGTGTACACTAAATTACATTAATTTTCTGAAATTTATTTTGTGTAAATGTCCACTAATGGATATATATATCATGAAGGATGAACGACGAAGATCAACAGAATCCCATATGGGGGATCAGAGATCGGGGGATGTTCATGGTATTTAAATATAATCTTAAATCTCCATACATGTGTGTACATATGGAATTGATTTTTTATTAACTTTGTAAGTTAAATTAGTTGTTAATAAGTTTCATTTTTTATTTTTTAGGAGCTAAGAGGAGAATGATCTCTACTCCATCCATGGAGCATGCCTATGGTTCACACAGTCGTGGTATGGTTCACACAATTTAATCAATGAATATATACATGTATTTATATGTATACATGAATGTGTTTTTCAATTGATTATAAATTCATATTTGTTTATGAAGTTTCTCTCTCGTCTCGAGAGGTTGGTGGTGGTTCAAATCCCCTTAGAGGGCCATCAATGAGTGGTAGCAGGTTGCGTGAAGGTGGTGATATTTATTCCCCCAAAGGCCAATCAACTACTGGTGGTGCTGGTTCTCAGCAAGGTCGTTCTGGTTCTCAACAATTTCAGGGTGGGGAAGAAGTTGGCCAACCACGTCGAGGTTTCCATCAATTTGAATAATTTTTTTATTCAATTTGTATAAATTTGTTTACATGTGTATTTTCTAATATACAAAATTTTATATATTGATGCAGAGGCTGAAAATGCTCTAAATGTGCGTCAAAGAAGGCACACTGCAGAACGCTTCATTCAAGAAGAAGGTTGTCAACCCACCACGACTTATCTTGCCGACATTTCCGATATACCTTAGGAAAGAAACATCGAGAAATGCACCTTAGAAAGGTGTCAATAACTTCATACAAAATTGCAGAGAGATCTCGTGGCTTTGACTCTACCTGTAGAGAGTTGAAAAAGCTTGGAAATAGTTACACATTCTTTAGGTACACTAGTAGAGGTGTATCGAAAACTTGGGCCAACGACTGATACATTTGTAGAAATGATGAGAAAAATAAAGGAAATAGTAATGGGTCCTGATAAATGGGAGGATGTAAAACAAAACGTTACATCAGATATGGCGAAGTCAATGTTTAATATCAAATAAGGACCGAAAAGAAAGATGTTGAAGGTGCAATATTTCAAGCACCCCGAGATAGCTCACTTTTTGTATGATAGACACCTTGCGGCCTATGGAAGACTCCCATGGAATGACGAGGTCCCTATTTATTTTGGAAATTTTTTTTATGCAGAATTCATTTTGAAAATGCAACCCAATTACAATGACCTTCCGTCTGAATTTTTTGGTCCTGGGAAAGGTCGATTGTATGACCGTAAGGGCACTAGGCGTGATGGTGAGTTGCCTCACCCTGAGCCACCATTGGTTAGTTGACCTTTTCGGGTTGAAAATTTGTGGTCAGAGATGGAAACGACTTATCAAATTAGTCGAGATGCGAGGGCTTCCATCATAGACAATGTTCACAATGGATTGGGTGGAGTCGATGTTTGTCTGAATCGACAAATAGCACGTGAGAATGCACACACCAATTTTGTATATTGTACAGATGAAGAGATTGACAACATGAATGTTGAAGATCTCAAAATATATGTAAAGAATTGTCTCAATATAGCGCAAGACCTAATTCTTCATGAGGAAGAAGGCACAAGAACAATATGTGTTAATGGTTAGGGTTCAATTATTTTAACACATATACATGTACAATTTGTAGTAAATACACATGTATATATGTATGTACATTTATTTTTATGTACATTAATATAACAAAAATGTATCATTATATATGTTAAAACACCATTTGCAGTTCTCACGCTTGATGAATGACGAAAATGTTAATATCACGTTCAGAGCCTCTAGTTCAATCAATAAAGATGGGTCTCACCATCAAGATATGTTGACAAATGTTAGTGTTTTTTAAGTGATTTTTAAAATAAATAATTATGCACACATGTACATGTATGTATATATAATATATAATAAAATGTTTTCAAACAGATTTCAATTCCACATGGATGCACCTTCTTCTTCCTTAGGAGATGTGCCAGACCCAGAACAAGTATGGACAATGTTTCACTTTTAAAATTTATGTTTTAAGTTATATATATTCCATCTCAAAAATTTCCATTAAAAAATGAGATATATCTATATCTTGAGTTATTTTCTTTTGAATTTTAGGTTTTGGGAGATTTTCATTTGGAGCCTCTCTTAGGAGATGTCCCAAATGCACATGCAGAAGTATTCAATTTTCCACTTTTAAATATATATATGTTTTTTTAAAAGTTATAATATATATATATATATATATATATATATATATATTGTACAGTTTACTGTTGGAGATCTTCCCATTGGGGAAGATGTAGCAGGGGAGCAACAAATGGATAGGGAACCTCATGAGGTATTGCATGATTTTATTTTATTTTTTTACATCAAGTTCTATAATATATTCTCACTCATTTTTAAAACATCAAATTTTAATGTTTGTACACGTGAATTGTGTACAGGTTTCCTGCACTTCGCAAGATAGCATGCGTATTGAGACTCTGCTAGGAAAGACACTACATCCATCTGTATTTGATGGAGATTTCTAGATTTGATTCAGATTTCTAGTCTTAAATTTACTTTTTTATATATTATGTAGATGTACAGTCATATATATATATATATATATATATATATATATATATATATATTAGTTGATACTCAAGTGAGATCTATAATTTTTGGACATATATTTTATTGTGTTTTAATATAATTTGTTTTGTTTTTAAAAGTTAGGTTTTGGATGGTTTCAAAGTACTTTTGGCATGTGAATGTGAAGTAATGTTGTTATATAATTTGTTTGGTTTTTAAAGCTTAAGTTTTGGCATGTGTGAAGTTTAATGTTGTGATTTATAATTTTTTGTTAAATTAAAGGTTTAAGTTTTGGATGGTTTCAATCTAGATTTGGCATGTACATCATATAATGTTAAATGTTTTGATTTAATGTTAAATGTTTAAATGTTTTTATATATAATGTTAAATGTTTTGATCTAAGTTTTGGATGACCTTTCAATCTACATTTGGCCTAGATGGAAGACTCCCATGTGAAGTATTGTTTTGATTTAATCAAAAAGAGTAAAGAAGTAGTTATACATGTAAATCCCTTTAATTTTGATTTAATGTTAAATGTTAAATGTTTTGATCTAAGTTTTGGATGGTTTCAATCTACATTTGGCCTATGGAAGACTCCCATGTGAAATATTGTTTTGAATTAATCAAAAAGAGTAAAGAAGTAGTTATATGTAAATCCCTTTAATTTTGATTTAATGTTAAATGTTAAATGTTTTGATATAATGTTAAATGTTTTGATCTAAGTTTTGGATGGTTTCAATCTACATTTGGCCTATATGGAAAACTCCCATGTGAAGTATTGTTTTGATTTAATCAAAAAGAGTAAATAAGTTGTACATTATCCCTTTAATTTTGATTTAATGTTAAATGTTAAATGTTTTGATCTAATTTTTGGATGGTTTCAATCTAAACATTTGGCCTATGGAAGACTACCATGTGAAGTATTGTTTTGATTTAAGCAAAAAGAGTAAAGAAGTAGTTATATGTAAATCCTTTTAATTTTTATTTAATGTTAATGTTAAATGTTTTGATCTAAGTTTTGGATGGTTTCAATCTACATTTGGCCTATCGAAGACTCCCATGTGAAGTATTGTTTTGAATTAATCAAAAAGAGTAAAGAAGTAGTTATATGCAAATCCCTTTAATTTTGATTTAATGTTAAATGTTAAATGTTTTGATATAATGTTAAATGTTTTGATCTAAGTTTTGGATGGTTTCAATCTACATTTGGCCTATATGGAAGACTCCCATGTGAAGTATTGTTTTGATTTAATAAAAAAGAGTAAAGAAGTAGTTATATGTAAATCCCTTTAATTTTGATTTAATGTTAAATGCTAAATGTTTTGATATAATGTTAAATTTTCTGATCTAAGTTTTGGATGGTTTCAATCTACATTTGGCTTATGGAAGACTCCCATGTGAAGTATTGTTTTGATTTAATCAAAAAGAGTAAAGAAGTAGTTATATATAAATCCCTTTAATTTTGATTTAATGTTAAATGTTAAATGTTTTGATCTAAGTTTTGGATGGTTTCAATCTATACATTTGGCCTATGGAAGAGTACCATGTGAAGTATTGTTTTGATTTAATCAAAAAGAGTAAAGAAGTAGCTATATGTAAATTCCTTTAATTTTTATTTAATGTTAAATGTTAAATGTTTTGATCTAAGTTATGGATGGTTTCAATCTACATTTGGCCTATGGAAGACTCCCATGTGAAGTATTGTTTTGATTTAATCAAAAAGAGTAAAGAAGTTGTACATTATCCATTTAATTTTGATTTAATGTTAAATGTTAAATGTTTTGATCTAAGTTTTGGATGGTTTCACTCTATACATTTGGCCTATGGAAAACTACCATGTGAAGTATTGTTTTGATTCAATAAAAAAGAGTAAAGAAGTAGTTATATGTAAATCCCTTTAATTTTGATTTAATGTTAAATGTTAAATGTTTTGATATAATTTTAAATGTTTTGATCTAAGTTTTGGATGGTTTCAATCTACATTTGGCCTATGGAAGACTCCCATGTGAAGTATTTTTTTGATTTAATCAAAAAGAGTAAAGAGGTTGTACATTATCCGTTTAATTTTGATTTAATGTTAAATGTTAAATGTTTTGATATAATGTTATTTATGTTTTGATCTAAGTTTTGGATGGTTTCAATCTATACATTTGGCCTATGGAAGACTACCATGTGAAGTATTGTTTTGATTTAATAAAAAAGAGTAAAGAAGTAGTTATATGTAAATCCCTTTAATTTTGATTTAATGTTAAATGTTAAATGTTTTGATATAATGTTAAATATTTTGATCTAAGTTTTGGATGGTTTCAATCTACATTTTGCCTATGGAAGACTCCCATGTGAAGTATTGTTTTGATTTAATCAAAAATAGTAAAGAAGTAGTTATATGTAAATCCCTTTAATTTTTATTTAATGTTAAATGTTTTAAATGTTTTGATATAATGTTAAATGTTTTGATCTAAGTTTTGGATGGTTTCAATCTACATTTGGCCTATGGAAGACTCCCATGCGTAGACATCGAATGTGTTGCATAAGGGGAGGTGGGGGTAGGGGTGGAGGGGGCAGGAGTGCTGGCTCTCACCCGCCTTTTTCAATCCATGACACAGGAAGCCACCCTCCTCCGGCAAGCAGTGTCGCACAATTTCACTTCACTAGCGCTATGGTCAAATCTCGAATTACGACGACCATTTCTGTTTGTTTTTAGGAGGAGCCGCAATATGAAGGTGCCTTTGGTTCCAGGAAGCGGCGGAGAAAGTCCACCATCCCAACCCATCAACCCCAAGATACCAGGAAGTCGACAACTCTTCCAATCAAATCCAGCTCGACGAGCTTCAGCAGCGATGGCGCAAGTAGCGGCAGCTCGGCCTGTGTGGAGAAAAATCTTGAAGACGACTCTGGCTCCTCTTCCGCTTTGGAGAGCCCCTCCTAGCACTCCAAGGGAGTATATGATGATCCAGAGGACTACAGTTGTCCAATTGTGGAGGAGAATCCTCCTACACACATCGATAGCTAGCCTGATGTCAGGTCCTCTTTAGCTTTTTTGAACTTTTGTCATGCTTTGCAATCACTGTGCTTCTGAACACTCTCTGTCTGCTGGTTTCCTGATATTGGGCAGCATCTTCTAGGCTGGTTTCCCAGTTATGGGCAATGCCTTTTCTGTTTTTTTTATTTAGACCCCCTCTGGTGTTGGCTAGTTAGGCAACCGAGGAGACGGGTCTCACTATGTACATTATGTTCAATATCAATAGATTAAACCAACTGAGAAAAAAAATATAATGTTAAATGTTTTGATCTAAGTTTTGGATGGTTTCAATCTACATTTGCCTTAGATGGAAGACTCCCATGTGAAGTATTGTTTTGATTTAATCAAAAAGAGTAAAGAAGTAGCTATATGTAAATCCATTTAATTTTTATTTAATGTTAAATGTTAAATGTTTCAAGATATAATGTTAAATGTTTTGATCTAAGTTTTGGATGGTTTCAATCTACATTTGGCCTAGATGGAAGTCTCCCATGTGAATTATTGTTTTGATTTAATAAAAAAGAGTAAAGAAGTAGTTATATGTAAATCCCTTTAATTTTGATTTAACGTTAAATGTTTTGAAATAATGTTAAATGTTTTGATCTAAGTTTTGGATGGTTTCAATCTACATTTGGCGTAGATGGAAGACTCCCATATGAAATATTGTTTTGATTTAATCAAAAAGTTTTTAAAACTCAAGTTTTGGATGGTTGAAGTACATTTGGCATCTTAAGATTACTTTTGATCTCTACATACTCTTGTTTGAGTGAAAATTTTTCCAATAGGAAGAACATAGCTTTTCAATGCAACTAACCATATCAATTGAGCTCTAATTGAAAAAAGAGTAAAGAAGTAGATATATAAATCCCTTTAATTTTGATTGGAAATATAAGAAGTACATATATGTTTTTTGAATTCGGGTCAATGTCATTAATTCACTCATATAGGTAGCCTTGTTGATTTATAAATTGGTAAATTGATGAAATTCAGTTAATTGCATTCTAGAACATAGAACATATCCGACCATTGGACAGACAAATTTTGTACTATATTTTCAATCAGGAATAGAGATGTGGGTCAAATCCCACCAAAAGTCGGAGAAGTGCTCTGAGTCTCTTGTCTGAAAGGAATATTCGTACAAAATTATATTGTGGATGATTTATTTACATTGTGGATACTTTTTACCAGAAAATCCCACAAGAAAAACTGGACATGTATTCAGTTCGTGTATGTATCTAGTACGTGCAACATTTTTCATCAATGCACATAGAAAAACTAGTTCCAGTTAATTGCATTCTAGAACATATATATTGAGTACGTGAATCATTTTTCATCAATGCAAATAGTAAAACTACTTGAACAATTAATTTCATTATAGAACATATATATATATATATATATATATATATATATATATATATATATCCAATACATGTAACATTTTTCATCAATGCACATGTATAGAAAAGATACTTTCAGTTGATACTAGAGCACGTGCATGTACCAAAACAATTTTTACATGTGCAAACACTTGCACAAATAACATAAGCAGCTCAATTTTTAGTTGAGTACTGGAAGTTCTAAAACATATTTAATCCAAAGAGAATAAATTGTTGGGTAGTTCAATAAAAAAAATTCCAATGGAATGCCATCTTCAATAATCCGTTCATGATCGTATTTTGACATTTCCCATTTCTTAATTTTCGTTTTTTTCTTTTATTGAACCTCTATCAACTTTATGCGTGTTGCACACACCAAGTGACTATATTGAGAACTTATGAAATCAGGTTCATAGTCTTCAAAGTAAACAAAATCCCCACTTTGATTAGTTTGTCTGAAAAAATAACCTTTCAGTATAATAGATCCTCTTTCATATTGAAATATGTGATCATTATGGTTTTCTAATAATTTCATTTTTCATTCAGTGCAACACATCAAATAATACTTCACATTTTCATCGTTGTCAATAGGTGCAATTACAGCAAAAACATCTCCTGCACAATAAAACAAACTTAACAAAATTATACATATTTAAATTTATTTCTATATCTTTAAATCATTAGAAAACAATTCAAATGTTACCTTCTCTAACAAGATCAGAAACTCGATCACCATCGGATGATATTGTAGTTTCCTCTGATTGCATTTCTTCAAACATTGCAACAGAGATTTTTCCCTTTGTATCTAGCTTTGTATGTTTCCAATCGTTTACATACATTTTGTTTTCACAAACATCATTGGATTTTGTGTTATCTATGTAAACATGACAAAAACAAGAATATTTTCTTTTATCCAATGCAAACACATTTCTGGATGACTTTGTTTTAATTGAATGCAATTTTTGAGTCCCTTTTTTTGTTTCAATGTCATTTCCAATTGATCTATCTACATCTTCAATCCCAATATGCCAGAAAAACATTTATATGGAAATTCAAAGAAGAATGTAAATATGATATCAAAATACAATCAAAGATAATCATTACACCATAAAATTAGATTTCCAATAAAAATTAAATTGAATGTACCTTCACACTTCCCTTGATGGGTTAGTCTCATGGCTTAGAGTAGCGATGCACCATTGCAAAACTTCTTTCGCGTCCACAAGTCGACTTGCAGAGGGGTTCATTTGATATCTTCTAAGTACTCGTTTTATGCATGCCCCTGCACCGTCATGTTCTCCTTTTCCATGGCCAGTCTCAAAGAAATTCCAACAATATTTAATGCAGATTTTCTTATGAGGACAACACAACCAAAAGAATGATCGTGCAGATTTGAATTGACCTGCACATCCGTCTGACCATATCCAATGTTCATTGAATGTTATTCCACGATTTTTCAAGGAATCTTAAATTTTTCTAAAACAATGTTGTACAAAATATGTATCATGTGTACGATCGTCATTGATATAAAAGTGATATTCTTTGATGATATGTCAATTTTCACTCGTGCTTTCTATATGATCGACATTTTCTTTAGCATGTCTATATAGAATATGGATGAGCATGGAGACTTGGTCAGAATGATAGTATTCACTCTGAATTTCATTTTGTGGAAAAAATGTGTAGTTTTCTGCAAAATAAATCACGAAAAAAATGGTCCCTGCTGGAAAACATTCATGAGATTTTTTGAATTGCAAGTCTTGCCATCGAGCTCTATCGGAATGCTTGGTGTATTTGTAAATTTCTGCCTCAAAATTTCTCAAAAAGTCTATCAAAAAAATTTCATCTTCTCGTAATTCAATTCTTTTAACACTATTTGCAACTTGAATCGATGTATGGATATATTCATATTTCTTCCATTTCACTTTCATGTTGGACAATGATTGATCATTTATATCAGTACGATAGTTGTTTTGAAATTTAGTCAAATTTCCACTATCATCACATTTTTTACCACCAACACATTTCTTTTTGTAAAATAGTTCATCGCTTTCTCTTTCACATAGAATTTTAGATATGAAATCACGGATAGTGGAAGGAGGAGGTGAATCCTTCCATAATGTTCTACCAAAATCAATGAATATGTCATAATATAACTCAAATTCCACATAATAACGGCAACAACAAGTATCGCGTACGGTGATAGGTTTTACATACCATGGTTTTTGTTGAACAAAAGTACTGATTGAAACATGAATTTCATGATTCTCTTCTTTGAACTTGTTGAATAACTCTATCTGAGTGGTTTCCAAGAAATATTTTTCATGTTCTTCGTATTGATTTCATGCTATTCTTCTTCACATCACATGGTTTACAGCTAGCGAAGCACGCGAATTGTTCTTCCAATATTCATATATTATTTTTTTAACATTTTCTCCGATTCTATCTTTGTACGATTGCCTACAAATAGCTCTCCAACAAGCAATTTCATTATTTACATCTATTTGCAGCCGAAATTTCTGATGTTTGTGCAAAGTTTTTCGCAAGGTTCCTAATGCTCGTGCCATAGATGTTACCAAACAATTCTCTTTAGAACTTGATGAAACCACTACCATATGTATTCCTCTACGTACAATTGAAACATTTTTTTTTCTAGATATCCTAATTGAATTTATAACACTACTTATATTTTGTATCACATTTTCCTTCATTTTTTAATCTCTGGTTGATTTTCGAATACCCAGTAGTGTCATAACTTCTTTTAATTTCCTTAATGATAGGATACCTTTCAACATTTGAGCTTGAACTGTCCCCTGCTCCTTTATGAAATATGTTTAAAAAATGTGGTTAACACGATATCGTATATAACGGTCAGGTTTTTATCTCAATATGTGTGAGTGTAAACATTTTCTAACATCTCATCATCAACACCGATTTCTTCTGTACATATTCGAATAAATAGTACATAATAAGTTTACATATTCAATAAATAACTAAATTAATAAATATATGTATAATTTCAAAAATATGTGTGTGTGTTCTATATATATATATATATACCTTGTGATTCAATTTCTTCACTTGAATTTCTTTCAATATTTTCACCATCTTCAATCATTGGTTCAATATTTCTTTTACTTTCTCTTTCAAAATTTTGTATCTCATCATCAATGTTTTGAGGAATATCTCTCTCTATTTACATTGCAAAATATTTTTCAAATTAGTTCATCAAATAAAAATTAAGCTTCACATTTTACACTAGGAAAATTTTAAATATATCAATAGATCATAATATTTACATTTACATACCTGCTTCAATTTCTAGTTGAGGTTGATTTTCCCCTTCAAAATTTGAGAGTGCTTCTATCTTTCTTTTGCGAGATTGTCTCGTCTCTTCTCTACGTTCCTCAGGGTCTCTTTTTCGATCATATTTTCTCGCACAATTCCTTCGATTTCCCATGATAATAGTGTATGAAGTTCAAAAAATTTCTTTCAAAAATTTAGACAATAAATCAATTATAAAAAGCATCACAAAATATTTAATTTAAAAAAAAAACTCATTTTAAAATTTTTGCAAAAAATACATACTCCAATCCAAAACACTTACTTTAAAAAATCCGAGAAAAAAATGTCTTGTAAAAATGAAACAAAGCTCAAAAGATTTACTTCAACTCAAAACATGTACTCTAAAAAAATGTCACTTCAAAAAATGCCTCTAACTTAAAAAAAAAATGTCACTTTAAAATATACTTCAAAAAATACTTCCAGAAAATGTCTTTTCGAAATTAAGCCCAAATCCATACTTTCAAAAAAAATTGAAGCACAAAAATATCCAAAAAAATGCATTACATACCTCCAAGAAATGTCCTTTAAATGTACGTCCAAGAAAATTCCTTAAACCCAAAAAAAATCTTTACAAAATCAGACCGCCTCCAAGAAATGTCCTCCAAGAAAAGTCTTTAAACCCAAAACAATTCTTTGCAAAATGAGACCACCTCCAAGAATTTGAAATTAAGCCTAAATCTATACTTTCAAAAAAAAATGAAGAATAAAAAACATCCAAAAAAATGTATCACATACCTCCAAGAAATGTCCTTTGTATGTACATCCAAGAAAATTCCTTAAACCCAAAACAATTCTTTGCAAAATCAGACCGCCTCCAAGAAATGTCTTCCAAGAAATGTCTTCCAAGAAAAGTCCTTAAACCCAAAACAATTCTTTGCAAAATCAGACCGCCTCTAAGAAATGTCCTTAAACCCAAATCTCCAAGAAAAGTATTTAAACCCAAACCAAGACCTTTGTAAAATCAGACTAAATGTGCAAAATGTGTGAAAATTATGAATGATTTCGCGGTAATTTATATTGCTACAAAATGTTTTTTTGGAGGGGCTTTGCGAAATTTTCCGGCCGACAAAAAATTAGGCAGAAGTTCGGCCGAACATTGAAAAAAATTTCGGCCGGAGCTATCAAGGCGTGAGACTTGACGGCCCATTTGTGCAAAAAATAGTTTGACCGAACTTTTTATAAAAGTTCAGCCGAACTAACGTGTCACCAGTTACGCAGATCCAAGCTCTGAATACGTTTCTGCAACTTTGGACTGATTAAACTCCATGAAACATTTTGAATTAACTGTCGAAACCAAGACAAACACTTTCAAAATTGAATCTACTTTCAGGAAATATGACTTTTATGGAATTTCATAAATATTTACTAATTTTAATTAATTTTGTAATAAAACGGGTGCAAACAATTTCTGAGGATCATTGTGATTCAGTGAAATCAAAATTCTGTATCTCCCAAAATACATTGTAAAAAAAATTGAAAAAATTATGGGGCATTACATTGGTCCGTCATCTCTAATGGGTAGCTTTTAGATTTTTAGTTTATAACTTATATGTTAAGAAATTTCTTGCGTTGCGAAACATACTCAAAATATGAACTTTTTTCATATTGGACCAGTTCAAAATTTTTTAGTAATTATGATATGCATCCATTGGCTTTGTAAATATGACAAAACCAAAGTAGACTCTATCTAGATTGTTGTAACACATTTTTCTTTCTCAAAAACACAAATTTTCAAAGAATACAACATTGCGTATTAACATGACTTCTTATGAATCATTTGATTGTTAAAAAACACACACTCAAAGAAACGCTAAGTTGACATATCAAATGTGCATAAAAAAATTCCAAAAAATAAGTAATAGAAAGCAAACAAAATTTTTGACAACTTTTATTTTTATCGCAAAATGAAATTCTAAACATAAAATTTTTTATAGTTTGCAAAAAGTTGAAGAACCAAAAAAAATGAAAGTTTTTTCTCAAAGAATGGGCAAAAAGTGTAACCCAACTTCACATTTTCACCCTATTGCATATATTTTAAAATGGACAAACTTTTTAAACATATATTAACTGTTTTTTTTATAAGTAATCATCATAATTATAAAAGTAATTTAAAATAATATTATAATTTAGTTTATTTTTATGATTTTTTTTAATCTTGACAATGTGAATGTCTCATTTGTTAAACCTTTTTATTCCCATATGATTTGACCAACAATTAAATTTATATAATTGTATTAATTTATGATAGTCATGATCCTTATTTCATTAATTATGAAAAAATAAAAATAGAAAACTTATTAATGATAACTGAAAATGAAAATTTATATTTTAGAATTTATGTGTTTTCTAAACTCAAATGTTCCTAATAAATTAACTCTAAATAAAATCTCTAAACAATGTAAATCTAAACTTATAAATTTTCTCCAAATATTATATTATTAAATATAAATATATTTAAACTGGTAGATTTTAAAGAAAATTTAATAATAATTTATTGATTATCTATGATACATTTCAAATACATATAATAAATATGATAAGAAGCATATTAATTTTTTTATATTTTGTTTTGAGAATATTAAATTAAGATTAAAATTAGTTTAGAAAGAAACATTATAGGGAATGGAGATGGAAAAAATATTATATTGGTCAATTGTAGGATGAATAAGTTGACGAAACATTTCAGATTTTTATTATAAATGTCAATGGGATGCCTACCTTATTTTGGACTAGGGATTCATATTTATTGGAAACCTTAAAGTTGTGCATTGAAAATCGATTGGGTATCATAAGGAATTATTACCACATCATGAGAAAATCCACTTTAACCTTAAAATTGTGCATTGAAAATCGATTGGGTATCATAAGGAATTATTACCACATCATGAGGGAATCCACTTTAACCTTAAAATTGAGGCTACGAGGAGGTTTTTCTAGTCCAGTGGATCAACCACAATACATCTGAGGTTCTTAGATTGTAGCATAGATGAATCAAGTGCTTTCCATCGAGGTTAATGTTGCTAAGGTAAATTACCTTTTTTCCTGTACTCCAAAATAATGTTGTGATATGTCATTTCAATAGTTTATGCACCAAAATAGATTCTTTAGATCAATTAGTAATTTCATCATGGACACCCAAATGTAATATCTATTTATGGTCCAACGACGCTTTTATTTTCACTATAGAACAATGTTGATATGGGTGAGGCTCCCAAATGTCCTATTAACTAGATTTTATAAAATGGCCTATAAAAGATTCCCCCCTAAAGTGAAAAATTAGAAACGAAAGTGATGAATGAAGTGCTTTAACTTGTGGAAATTTCAGATCAAGAAAAACTTATTGAAATCGTCATATATTATAATAAATTTACATCATGACATATTTGCTAAAGGAGTCATACCCATGCTTGGCACATAAGCTAACATTACGTGTATAATGATCAAGAAGTATCGTCCACTGATGACAAAGAGTGGACTCATAATTGGATGAGTGTATGTATGACCATATCCATCATACATTGTAATCTTGCATTAATCCTGAAATTGAAGCACGAATGGAACTAGATATGGGGTCTTATATCTCATTCACTTGATCGTCCAATGTATGAGTCTAACAATGAGGTTGAACATGGTAGACACCATCTGATTACTACCCAATGATGTAAGTCATTAACATATGCGAGAGAAAGCATAATTGATGTTAATGGCTCTCAAGGTACTATAGTACAATTCGTATGTTGTGAATGAATGAGTTGAAGTCGAACACCAAACAATATTTTTGTCAAAGGTCAATGATGAAAAAAAATTTCCGAGAGAAAGGAAACTTTCCATTGATGTATGTGAGTGTCATAGTACCAAAGGTAGTCTCTAAGTCAACTTCCTGGATAATGATTTTATGTTGACAGGTCTCATAGGAGGGCCTTAATGTATCCCCCATCAACTACAAAAAATAGGTATCAAGATTTGAGACAGAATGATATTGATATGGAATAGGTTCAGGAACTGGTCCATGGAGGATAATATTCCTAAGGTAAATTACCTTTTTTCTGTACTCCAAACCTTTTTGTGATATGTCGTTCCAATGGTTTCTACACCAAACTGCATGCTTTACATCAATTGGTCGTTTCAACATGGACGACTTAATGTAATATCTATTTATAGTCCAAAGGAGTTTTTATTTTCAAATTTTAAACATAGGAAGATTTCAAGAAATTACTAAAGGATGGACCATGGTTTTGGGGAAAAAATTGCCTCTTCATTACCCTTGGCTTTTATACTTTTTTGCTAGAAAATTGTTGTTATCATCAATGTTGATATGGTTGAGGCTCCCAAATGTCCTATTAACCAGATGTGATAAAATGACTTATAAAATATTTCCCCCTAAAGCGCAAAGTAAAAAATGACAGCTGATGAATGAAGTGCTTTATTTTGTGACAATTCCAGATCAAGAATAACAGATTGAGATCATCATATATTTTAATACACTTACATCATGACATATTTTCTGATGGAGGCATACCCATGCTCAACACATAAGGCAACATTACATGTACAATGATCAAGCAATATCAAGCATCGATGAGAAAGAGTGGACACATTGATTCGATGAATTTTTGTATGACCATAGCCATCATACTTTGTAATCTTGAATTAATCTAGAAATAGAAGCCCAGATGGAACTAGATATGGGGTCAAATGGTAGACACCATCTGATTACTGCCTAATGATGTAAGCCGTTAACATATGTGAGATAAACCATATATGATGTTAATGGCTATCAAGGTACTATAGTACAATTCATATGTTGTGACTGAATGAGTTGGAGTCGAACACCACAAAAAATATTTTGGTCGAAGCTCAATGATGAAAAATTGTTGCCGAGAGCAAGGAAACTTGCCATTGATGTATGAAAGTTCCATGGTACCAAAGGGAGTCTCTAAGAAACTTCCTGGATAATGAGATGATGTTTATAGGAAGCAACCTCTCGTAGGAGGGCCTTGATGTATCCCCCATCGACGACACAAAATAGGTATCAAGATTTGAGACAGAATGAAAATGATATGGAACTAGTTTAGGAACATTAGAAATGAATGTAGGATTAAGAGTTTCATAGAAGACATAAACTAAAGGACTTATATTGAAAATATTGGCAACATTTTATGGATTTGGTAGTATTGACGCAAAAATGAATGCAAAGGCTTTTGATATGGGGAGATGAACCAAAAATGCAAGAATATTTCCCACCCAACCGTGACAGAGATGAAATGAAAGAGTGTCATGTTCAAGAGTGACTCACTTCCATTAATAGTTCTAGTATCCATTTTTCCCAATTTCCCCAACCATTTTCATTCATTACTTCTTTATTTTTGACAAGCTTGAGAACGATAACATATGCTTGATCTGTAAGTTCACCCTTCGAACAAATATCTCTGAGTATTTTTAACGAAACCTGAGGAGTGGTTCAGTCCTGTCATGTTCAACGATTCCATTGGTGTTTGATGCTTTTACAAGTCCAAAAAATGTGTAACTCAACCCTTTTTCATGTTTAGATAGTTCGAAAAAGAGGCAAAAAATAAAAATCCAAAGGTTCCTCGTCATAAATAGTATCTTGAGTCCGAAAAGGAAGAAAAAAATATTAAATATAACCTATTTTCCATTTTTGACTAATGTATTCATTTTAATGAGCTTGACATAGGAAAATAACTATGCTCATGGAACCTTGTATCATTTTTTCCTGATATTGACACAAGAAAATGAAATCTTCTCCAATAGTAGATCATGGCCTCCAAAATACCATGAATTCCAAGAGGCTCTCATCAAATGGAAGAAAGATGCACTGAAAGGAATTAAGGGATCCAATGGGAACATTAAGATCAAATGCTACTAGTACATGATGCACTATGTATCCTTTTAGATCATCAGTTGATTTGGGCAGGAAATAGGTTTCCACATAATTAACCTGTGGCAGGGAAGATACGACTTACATATAAGGACCATGTAGGGATTTTGGTTGATTGGGATTCAATTAGGATCAACAAATGAAAGCTGATAAATGGTCACGATTCTCCATTCATGTCATAAATAATTCACACAAAGGAGTGAAGAGGCAAGAGCTCCAATGGCATAAAAATATTCATGTCCAAGGAGTAAATTAAAATCTAAAGGACCTTGGACTACCATCAGACACTATTTCCTCCTAAAGTAATAAGCAACTGAGGAAGGATTTCTAGCGGTTTTTTGGTTCCTCTATTAAAGGCCAACAAATTCTTGGTAACAGGCATAAGATGTATAAAATCGAAATCTTTCCAAGAAGTTGAGGATATAATACTGATAGGTGCACCTTCGTCTATGACGTTTCCAGGTATGGAAATATTATAAGCTTTTACTACGATATGGAAGAGCATGTAAGGAGGAATAAAATATCTTGCTAGCCAAATCTAATCAAAGGAAGTGACCCTATTACTTAGAGGGGGTGCCCTCAGAACGAGAGAACTTCCCCCTTGTGCTATAGGAATGAGAGAATTTCTCCCCTATATTTTGGAAATGGGAGGATTATCCTCCTCTATCATTGGAACAGGAGGATTGTCCCCTGGAACATTGAAATCTAAATAAATGGTAAGAGTCTGAGTGGTATGAACCTCACTCTCTACAAGAAAGGTATGATCAACTGAAGGTGGAATCCTGTCAACCATTTTCCCTACCAATGGTTGGATAGGAAAAGATTCATTGGATTCATTTTAAAAGAGAGTGGGATTGATTGAAGATGGATTTGGATCAATAACTTTAACAACTAATGGAGGATTGGGGGAAATATTTTGATAACCAGCTGGAAGACGAAGTTGAGAAGATGTAAGGTTTTCCAACACTTTTGAGGCTTACTCCATATAGGGAAAAAGGTGAATAGGATGATTTCATTCACATAACTTATAAGGAAACTTAACTTTTCCCCTTTTCCTGTGGAGCTTATGATCACTAGTCGATTGTTTTTCACCAACATGATATCCAGAAGCTGACGAAAAAGGTTTATGTGAGTCTGTTGACCACACTTATAATACATTGGGAATACCAAGACAATATCCAAGAAGGTGGTCACCCTTACATAACTTTCAAGGGAATTTAACTTTGTGGGGATGATTAGAAGGTTTCTCCAAACTAGTTGCATTAGTAGCAATGGTTTCTTGGTTTCCCCTTTGCTTATTTCACTTCTTCTTCTTCTTATACATTGGGTTACTGTAAGGCTTTGACCAAATAAGGGTGAAGAAGACTAAAGAAACAAAGAGAGTAAAGGGTCAATGTTAGGATCATTTTTTTTAGGTGGAAGACTAATTCGTTCAAAAGAAGTTTGGACATTTGATACTAAGGAGGTTGAAAATAACCAAAATGGTAAACCAATGGTAAATTTGGGAAGGGACAATGTTTCCATATATGGAGCACCAATATTTCTGAAAGAAGGAAAGGGACCAAGATTTCTGTTAGATGGGTTTCCTTTATTGGTAGACTTAGGAATTTTATCCATTAGTCTCAACCTAAGATCCACTAAGGAGTTGTTCCACGGTGAGGATGTCGTTCCACGGTTAATTAATTTTTGTTATAAATTAAAGAAAAAATAAAACAAAGGGGTAACTAGAAAGATAATTATTACCAAGTCACTATGAACTACAATATACCATATTGGTAAACTAAGGATTTATGTACGGGAAGTAGATATTTGTGAATTCTATGTTTGGTTTGTCACAGTGTACAAGTCATTCGAATCGATTACCTGTGACGGGATAGCAACCTGGTGGCGACTTACAAAATATACTTTACGTTACGTGTAAGCAAAATTCATAGTAGTGTTATCTAATGTGTAACCATATGATGAGAACGTTCCGATATACTTTTCATGTGTTGTGTTGTGGACAATTTTGTCACCCCTAGAGACAGCCTAGAGTTGCTATAGACCAGTGCCTAGGACATCTTAATATAGCAAGGAGCTCATAATATAGCTTGGGTTGTCAATCCAGAAGCTCTCTTACTATCTCTTGTTAAACAAGGAAATTATTTTAAATGGGACCAATCTCTCTCAGAAGCTGTTACAAAGATAAGAATAATGTAGGAACATCATGCAACACACCAATACAAGGCATCAGACAGTTAAGAGACAACTTACTTGCAAAGAGGGCCAGTTCAAATAATATACCACATAAATCAAATATCAGGAGGTGAATGCAGTGAAGAAACACGAAGAAGATACTAGTTAGCATGAGGCTGATACCCAGATACACAACAAAACCACATATGGGCTTATCCAACTAAGAATCCATACATGACAATGGCGTTTTAAAAGCACCCTCCTCAAGTAACTAATATAGCAGAAAATATGAATGAAATGAACATGAAACAATATATCATGACTAGGCCTATTTAAAGCGCTTGACTAATCCAAGTATGGGCACCAACTAGGATGAATCCTTACTTAAGATCAGTGAGCCACTCGCATTCTAGAGCATGATACAAGAAGATAAATAGCATGGAATGAGATTTTATATTAACACATAAGAGAAAATTGCATACTGTGAGATACCAAAGACCAGAATCCTCATTACAGTTATAACTCCTCCTCACTGAGACCCTATGGGCTCTGAGCCTTCATACAAAAGCGTTACAAAATGTATACAGAAGCCTTTTCACTGCACTGTTTGCTGATAGAAATCTGGAACCCTTCTAATGTCTTATTTCTGGGTTTTTGTAGAAAAGATAGAGAATTCTAGAGAAGGAGGTAGATGGAGCACATTTAATGACTTGATTTGAACAAAATGGCGGAAAACATTCGCGCCCACACTGTGAATGACTAAATATAAATGACTGTACTTTACAATTTACCTCCAGAAATAAATGCTGAGGATGAAAATCTCCTCCTGAACAAGACATAAAGAATGAACTATACAAATTTTCTGTACTTGTTTGGAAGAGAAAAATCTACTGCAATAAAACCTTGAGGTTGCTTGTATTTGTGTATGGTACTTCCGGCCTTCTAGCTTCGAATTTCGACCTCAGATATTTAATGCGGGGTTCTATGTCTCTTAATCTTTCGCTGGTATTTCATGCTGCCCCATTAATACTCTCGTCTGCTCAAATCTGTCTCTTGATTTTCTCCGGAGGCTTCTATAGATTCATATCCTTGCTTTCTTTAATGATGGTCATATCATACAACTACCCTCGGCTTCCCTCCTGAATTTCTTCCTTGAAAATTGTCGAGGGCGGTGCTCTTGACTTCTGTGAACAAAGTAGCGAATCATGATGAATCTTCTACCGCAGAAAACCTACAAAGACACAAACCGGTTAAAGAAAACCAGACCGGGATGGAGATGAGGACGATGGTGACGTCGAAGGCATAACCATATGGAAAGAACGTGCAGGTTGGCGGAGGAAATATGATGGAGGCTTTGATAAACAGACAGAATGCAAATTTTCCACGTAAAACAGTTTTAAACGTGGTGAATGAGTAAAAAACGGTGAATATCAATGAAAAACACATATATATACGGCAAGGGAAGAATACTATGGACACACGAGATGATGGCACATGGGTGTACGAAGGACAGGTGGAAGGATGACGTGGCTGTGGAGTCAACAGGCAGAGAAGAATGCGTCTTTGACCGTCGGATCCCGAAACCGGATCAACGGCTCAAATGCGCTGGGAGCGATGTAGCGGTGGGCCACGGGACACGACAGACTAGCGTTAACACCCACGCAACTAATTCAAGAGGTAGCCGTTGGATGAATATTTTGAGATCAGACGGCTTACGATCATTCCGCTGCCCGGCCATTGACCAATCTTTAAAGCGCGAAATGGTGGTTTTGAAAATCGTACATGGGGACACTTGTCGCGTGTTCAATGGGATCGATGGCCCCATAGAGAATACCACCAGCCTTATAAAGGTGGTGCGGAATAAAACCGCCAGTTTCTGGGCGCGGGGACCACCACATAAAACAATCTCCGCTCCGTCGATTGGACTTGATCGAACAGTTACATTTGTGCCCGAAAACGTAAAGCGATGAGCTCCTTTCGACTCAGCATATGGTTTCGAGCTCGAGTCACATGGGAATGAGGACAGAGGGGCTAAAGCTGAAGAGGCTAGGCCTGATATGTTTTTTTTTTAAATATGGATTTTAACCTTTGTAGGGTAGGTTTTTTTTCGGGCGGAAAAGCGTAACGACAAACAAAATTTGAGGTTCTTCGGTCATGATGACAGGTTTGAAAGGTTATGAGGGAGCATTGAGCCAAAAATTTGGATGAAGGGAGTTGACATGTACAACATTGGCTCCATCTGGGGACGGTACGTTCCTCCGCAGACGTGACGAGAACCTGCAGACCGCTGATCATTTCTGTATGTAGATTCCGCTCTTCATCTCTTTGCATTTTCTTCAGAACCCATTAGCACACCTCCCTTATTGAAATAAAAGCTGAAACAAAGTCTATATACAATATAATACAACAGGCATACTTCTACCTGAATCAAAATTGAAAGTAGGGCTTAAGAAATTGGCCATTCACAGGGGCATCCAGCAGATCACCTTGTAGGTTTTCTATCATGAAAGTATTATTTCCTCCTTGATTCACAATTTTGAATGGGCCAAACCACAGTGGATCGAATTTAGCATGCTTGCCCTTCTTTGCTCTTCGAACGTCCCATCTGAGAACCAGGTCTCCAATTTGAAATTTTCTATCTTTCGCATGCTGGTCAAATACATTTTTCATTTTCTCCTGATATTCTGTTAATCTCTGATTCACTTGGTTCCGTGTCTCCTCTAATTCGACCAATTGATTAATTCTTCTGACCATGTCATCTGATTCTTCCTGACTTTCCTGCATGAAACGTGCTACTGGCAACGCCAATTGCACAGGAAACACAGCTGCTCGCCCATATACTAATTCATATGGGGATTTCCATGTTGCTCTCTTGCTGGTTATCCTATTCGCCCATAGAGAAAATTTTAATTGGGAGTCCCAATTCTTCTGATTCTCATTTATTATTTTCTTCAAGGCCCTCACCAGGGTTTTATTAGAAGACTCTGCTAAGCCATTTCCCTGTGGATAGTAAGCTGTGGAGTGACTCAATATGATGTTATACTATTTGCAGAAGTTTATAAACCTGGCAGACTTGAAGGCCTGTGCATTTTCAGTTACAATTCTAGCAGGACAACCAAACCTGGATATAATATTTTCCTCCATAAACTTGATTATCACAGCATCTGTAGCATTTCTTGTAGGTATGGATTCCACCCATTTTATAAAATAATCTGTGGCTATTAGTATCCATTTATATTGGCCACTTGATGGGGGATGTATTTCTCCTATAAAATCTAATCCCCATTTCTGGAACGGTTCATTCACATGAATAGGAATCAAGGGCAAAGCTGCTAATTTCTGTCTTTCTGCAAATCTTTGGCACTTGTCACATGTTCTGACCCAAGCAAAATCATCTGTAAATAGTTTTGGCCAATAGAAGCCAGCCTTCAGGATCTTATGAGCTGTAGCCCTCCAGCTGTAATGCCCTCCACATATTCCCTCATGGAATTCTGTCATTATATTCTCTACTTCATTTTCTGTTAGGCATAATAGTAATATACCTGAGGGATCTTTCCAGTATAGCTGCCCATTAGCAATTATGTATTTTTGTGATTTCATTCTCACAGCTCTGTATTTTACCTTATCACAACTTGGGGGACAGCTGAGTGTTAAAAGATATTCAACTACTTCTTTATACCAAGGACTAGTGAGATATTTCATGTGTACCTTTTGAGTGGCCATCTCTAGTCCTTGCTGTTCTCCTCCTTTCTCAGATTCTTCATTTGCTATCATGGATAAATTAATGCCCAGAGCCTGATGATTTGATTCTGATAGCATTTTAGCAAGTCCCTGTCCTTTAATCAGCCTAGTAGGCCTTATGTCTAAATCATATTCCTATATTTTTGCAATCCGTCTTCCTCTTTTACCTTCGCTATCCCCCTGAACAAGAATGTCTTTGACAGCTGCTGTGGGAACATATGCAGTAATGTGAGATTGCAAAACATATGTTCTAAAAGCTTTAAGGGACTTTACCAGGGCATATGCCTACTTCTCCAATATATTATATTTTAACTCAGCATCATGAAGCACTTGACTGAAGAAAGCTATAGGCTGCTCATATCCATCTTCATTTTTCTGCAATAATACTCCAGCTATTGTATGAGGTGAAACAAATGAAAAGATCATAAATGGCTTGTTGTAATCGGGTCCAGCTAGTACAGGAGCTTCAGCAAATGCCTGTTTTATCCTGGTGAATGCATCTCTAGACTCCTGGGACCATTTTACTTCATTATCCTTTTTCAACATATCAGTGATATGCCTAATTATCTCAGCATAGTTAGGGATAAACCTTCTCAGAAAATTGATTCGGCCTAGAAACACCTGTACTTCCTTCTTATTCCTGGGTAAAGGAATACTATTTATTACTTCAACTCTCTTAGGGTCTATTTTCACACCATCTTTAGTTACAATGTGCCCTAAGAGTTTTCCCTCATCTAATGCAAATAAAGATTTTTGAGGATTGAGGGAAAGGCCATACCTTCTGCATTTTTCAAAAGTTCTTCTTAAATGCTCAATATGTTCATCATCATTCTTTGAAAATACTGTGATATCATCCAAATATACCACTAGAAACTTGTCCTGCTCTCCAACAAAGGCTATGTTCATTGCCCTCTGAAAAGTAGCTCCTGCATTAATTAATCCAAATGGCATCCTGGCATACATAAATGTTCCCCATGGTGTAGTGAATGCAGTTTTCTTCTGATCCTCTGGGAAAACAGCCACCTAATTATAACTGGAAAACCCATCCATCATTGACATTTATGGAGGCTCCGACCACTTTCTGCAGAATGTGGTCCATCTTAGGCAATGGGTAATTATCTTTTAAAGATGCTCTATTTAAGTTTCTGAAATCTACACACAGCCTTATTTATCCATTTTTCTTTCGAACAGGAACAAGATTTGCTACCCATTCAAAATATCTCAATGGCACAATTATTTTGGCCTTCAGCAGCTTCTTGATTTCTTTTTCAATATAGGGAAGCAGCAGAGGATTTATCTGCCTGGGCTTCTGCTTATAAGGCTTTGCATCTTCCCTCAGAGGAATTTTATGTTGCATTATATTAACATCAAAATTTTTTAGGTCCTGATAGGACCATGAAAATACGTCTTTGTAAGATTGAAACAACTTCAAATATTTTTCTTTATATTCTTCTGGGACCCTTTTAGATAGTTTTACAATTTTGGGATCAGCATAAGTACCCAGATTTAAATCTTTCACTTGATCTTCTTCTATCACTTTGTTTGGCTGCAATGGAATGTCATCTTTGTTAAATAATCTTTCTAGAGGCACCAGACCTCTAGGTATAACATTTCCTTTTAGCTGCAACACTTTATTACCTGCTATCTTCTCTTCCCATCTGTTTTCTGCAATATTTTCAGTTTCCTCTTCTTCATTGTCATCAATCTCCATATTAGAGAATTCTCCCACTGTCTCCAAAAACCTCTTCATCTGTTCATCATCTTCAAATACCTGCCAATGTTTAATATTATCTGGGATAGATGGCTTGTAACGTACCTCGACTTCGTATCTTAAAAGTGGATTCTGAGGAGGTCGGAATGTACTGGCAGCTACAGCAAGAGAATATGCTATTCTGTTCTGCTCTTGGGGCATGAACTGTATGGTAAATGCTGAGAAGAAATTCTCCACCATGTCCCATACTTCGTTTCTGTAAGCTCTCAGCCGTGGATGCTTAGTTTGACATTGATTTCTGATCTGCCTTACCACCAGCTCAGAGTCTCCCATGACTTTTAGACTTTGGATGCCCATGTTTCTAGCTCTCTGCAGTCCCAATATAAGTGCTTCATATTCAGCTACATTATTGGTAGCTTCATATTCCAATTTGAAGGACAGTGGGACCCATTTGCCTGTAGGAGAGATTAATAATACTCCAGCCCCATTTCCTTCCTTTGAATTTGCTCCATCAAAATGTAAAGTCCAAATTTCTGATTCCTGATCCTCTTTAGGTTGCTCAGCTTGAATTTGACCAAAAAGGGGCTCATGAGCATAATTTTGATTTTCTTCTAACATCAAACATGAGAAGTCTCCCTCTTTGTTATAAACTGGGGAATTCTCTAAGCAGTCAGCTTTAGTTACCATTTTAACAAATCTAGTCTCCCTGTATAACCTCCTCTCTTGGCCTCCAAAGACTGGAACAGTAGCATATGTTAAATCTAACTTGATTGACCCACCAATTTTTGTACCCCAGGACCTTGACAGCAGCATGCCAAAGCGGGCTGGGATATCAGCAACCACAATGTGCATGACCACACTCTTTGCTGGAATTTGGGCCAAATTGACCACTAAATCTTTAATCATCCCCAAGCATTTAACTCTTTTGGAATCAAATGAGTATAGGTCTTTATATGGTCTTGTAATTTGCAGTCCCAGCTATTCCATGACAGACAGAGGCATAATATTATGGGAGGCCCTTGAATCTAACATACAGTTGTGTAACAGCAGGTCATGAATAACTAGAGACACATAAAAAGGAGGAGTAGAAGGGTCTATTTCCTCGACATGTGGGCCAAAGACTACCATGGGTCTTTCTTCTTGAAGGTTTAAACTATCAGGCACAATTGGTATTTCAGAAGGAAGCATGAAGGAAGTAACTTGAGACTGATATACAGGCTATTTTAATAGTTCGGTCATGGGGATTGGAATCTTAATTTTCTCAAGTTCTTTTTGCAAATTAAAAGCTGGAGGGGGTTTTTCTATCACAACTTCTTTAAATTCTTTATTTTCAGCTGAAGATTTAATTTCTTTTGACACTGACTCAGCATTAGGAGGACTGACTATTTTTTAAGAAGAGGGAATCTAATCATTTGGCTGCAAGGGAGCATTTAGAGGACTCTTACCTTTTTCTATGTTTCTCTTTGTTGCTGATCCCTTCTGAGCAGGTGCTTCTTTCTGAGGTGGCTCCTCTTCTTGATCTTGAGTTCGGGTCCTCTTCCTTGAAGACCTGAGATCATATTTTACATTGAATTGTGCTTGCATGAAATCAGCAAATTGCTTACAATAATGATCAATCTCTGCTTCTTCTTCTTCTTGCAATGGGCATTCAATATCATCATTATTTGAAAAAGCTAGATTTGAATCTTCTAATCCATAAGCAGCGTCTTCAGTGGAGTCTTCTACTGGACCTTCCAAGTACAATGGATGTGGTACCTGGTCTTGTTGCTCCTTTGCTTCTCTCGGCAATATCTGCAGTGATGGTCTTTTGTACTGAGGATTGTATCCTCTGTTTGGAGCATTATAAAAATTCTTGGGAGCTGAACTCTTAGCCTCCAGTTCAAGCTTGACCATCTTCTTTATCATTTTTCTTATTTCATCCATTTTATCTGAATCCTTATCTTGATTAGAGGTGGAAACCTCTTCTTTGCCTCTCCTCCTAGTATCTTGTTCAACTTTTCCCTTTAATTTCCCAGTGGAGGCAAAGTTTGCTTCCAACTCCAGAGCATCTGACTGAGCATCATCTAGGGTAGCAGGTTTTCTTTCCCTTAGAGAGAATCCAAAATCTGAGTCAAATGCTGCTATGAAAACAACTTTGGCAGCATTCTGATGTGGCTTCATATCAGCAGGGAGATTTAGATATAACTTATTAAATCTCTTGATAAACTCTGATACTCCTTCATTATGTCTCTTCTTAAGAGTATTAAATTCAGTAAGACACTGTCCATGGTCTTTCTTTTCTCCCCATTTCCTGAGAAAATTATTCTCCATATCATCCCAAGTGGTTACAGAACGATTTCCCAATGTTTTGAACCATTTTCTGGCTTCACCCTCCAAAGATTGTACAAACAATCTCAAGACCACATCCAAATGTTCAACATTTAAGTTTTCTGCGAAGGAGCAGAAAGTCTCAAGATGTTTCTGAGCATCAATTTCATTTTCGCCATTAAATCTGGGCAGAATCTTCAAATAATCCTGTGGCATATCATTTAGCACTTGGGGTAAGGCCAGTGGAGCATATTTGTTCAATAGAAAAGCAGGAACATTAGCCATTAGAGGAGGTGGGGGTTGTCCAACAATCTGAGGTACAAATGAAGGAAGGGGAGTAGGAGGAAGTGGAGTATGTATAACAATGGGAATAAATTGCACAGAAGCCTAAGGTGTAGATGGGAATAGTTCACGGTTGACAGCAGCTACTTCTATGACTTCTTTAATTTCCTTAGCCTCGGGAGTAGGATGGAAATATTCTTCAATCCAGGCACTTCCTCTACGTGGAGTTTCTGAATAAAATTCGGGATTTTCCTTGGTAGAATCGGGATGTTCTGTTCTGATCTCTTGAGAAGAAGAGGGCGGATAATCTTCAACGAAATATTCAGGGTTTTCAGCACGAACTGATTTCCTCTCCTTCCAAACTCTTTTATGAATGATCTTCTCTGGGTTAGACACGTAAGGTGTCTTTGACTGAGATGTATCTGACCTCAAATGTGGCTTACAAGGAGCCAGGAATTCCAGTAGATTTATCAAATAAAGAACAGTGGAGTCGCCAAGGGGAGAGATACACAACTCTTCAACTCTCTGTGCTCACCTGATTAGAGAGTGAATACAATTTGTCGAGGCCCAGGGAAACTGATATTTTCAAATTCGTTCCCCGGCAACGGCGCCAGAAAGATGTTGTGGACAATTTTGTCACCCCTAGAGACAGCCTATAGTTGCTATAGACCAGTGCCTAGGACATCTTAATATAGCAAGGAGCTCATAATATAGCTTGGGTTGTCAATCCAAAAGCTCTCTTACTATCTCTTGTTAAACAAGGAAATTAGTTTAAATGGGACCAATCTCTCTCAGAAGCTGATACAAAGATAAGAATAATGTAGGAACATCATGCAACACACCAATACAAGGCATCAGACAGTTAAGAGACAGCTTACTTTCAAAGAGGGCTAGTTCAAATAATATACCACAGAAATCAAATATCAGGAGGTGAATGCAGTGAAGAAACATGAAGAAGATACTAGTTAGCATGAGGCTGATACCCAGATACACAACAAAACCACATATGGGCTTATCCAACTAAGAATCCATACATGACAATGGCGTTTTAAAAGCACCCTCCTCAAGTAACTAATATAGCAGAAAATATGAATGAAATGAACATGAAACAGTATATCATGACTAGGCCTATTTAAAGCGCTTGACTAATCCAAGTATGGGCACCAACTAGGATGAATCCTTACTTAAGACCAGTGAGCCACTCGCATTCTAGAACATGATACAAAAAGATAAATAGCATGAAATGAGATTTTATATTAACACATAAGAGAAAATTACATACTGTGGGATACCAAAGACCAGAATCCTCATTACAACTATAACTCCTCCTCACTGAGACCCTACGGGCTCTGAGCCTTCATACAGAATTTTTACAAAGATTTATACAAAAGCCTTTTCACTGCACAGTTTACTGATAGAAATCTGGAACCCTTCTAAGGTCTTATTTCTCGGTTTTTATAGAAAAGATAGAGAATTCTAGAGCAGGAGGTAGATGGAGCACATTTAATGACTTGATTTGAACAGAATGGTGGAAAACATTCGTGCCCACACTGTGAATGACTAAATATAAATGACTGTACTTTACAATTTACCTCCAAAAATAAATGCTGAGGATGAAAATCTCCTCCTGAACAAGACATAAATAATAAACTATACAAATGTTCTGTACTTGTCTGGAAGAGAAAAATCTACTGCAATAAAACATTGAGGTTGCTTGTATTTGTGTATGGTACTTTCGGCCTTCTAACTTCGAATTTCGACCTCAAATATTTAATGCGGGGTTCTGTGTCTCTTAATCTTTCACTGGTATTTCATGCTGCCCCATTAATACTCTCGTCTGCTCAAATCTGTCTCTTGATTTTCTCTGGAGGGTTCTATAGATACATATCCTTGCTTTCTTTAATGATGGTCATATCATACAACTACCCTCGGCTTCCCTCCTGAATTTCTTCCTCGAAAACTGTCGAGGGCGGTGCTCTTGACTTCTGTGAACAAAGCAGCGAATCATGATGAATCTTCTACCACGGCAAACCTGCAAAGACACAAACCGGTTAAAGAAAACCAAACCGGGATGGATATGAGGACGATGGTGACGTCGAAGGCATAACCATATGGAAAGAACGTGCAGGTTGGCGGAGGAAATACGATGGAGGCTTTGATAAACAGACGGAATGCAAATTTTCCACGTAAAACAGTTTTAAACGTGGTGAATGAGTAAAAAACAGTGAATATCAATGAAAAACACATATATATACGGCAAGGGAAGAATACTATGGACACGCGAGATGATGGCACATGGGTGTACGAAGGACAGGTGGAAGGATGACGTGGCTGTGGAGTCAACGGGCGGAGAAGAATGCGTCTTGGATCGTCGGATCCTGAAACCGGATCAATGGCTCAAATGCGCTGGGAGCGATGTAGCAGTGGGCCACGGGACACGACAGACTGGCATTAACGCCTGCGCAACTAAGTCAAGAGGTAGCTTTTGGATGAATATTTTGAGATCGGATGGCTTACGATCATTCCGCTGCCCGGCCATTGACCAATCTTTAACGCGCGAAATGGTGGTTTTGAAAATCGTACATGGGGACACTTGTCGCACATTCAATGGGATCGCTGGCCCCATAGAGAATACCACCAGCCTTATAAAGGTGGTGCGGAATAAAACTGCCAGTTTCCAGGCATGGGGACCACCACATAAAACAATCTCCGCTCCGTCGATTGGACTTGATCGAACGGTTACAGTTGTGCCCGAAAACGTAAAGCGACAAGCTCCTTTCGACTCAGCATATGGTTTTGAGCCCGAGTCACATGGGAATGAGGATAGAGGGGCTAAAGCTGAAGAGGCTAGGCCCGATTTGTTTTTTTTTTAAATATGGATTTTAACCTTTGCAGGGTGGGTTTTTTTTCGGGCGGAAAAGCGTAATGACAAACAAAATTTGAGGTTCTTCGGTCATGATGACAGGTTTGAAAGGTTATGAGGGAGCATTAAGCCAAAAATTCGGATGAAGGGGGTTGACATGTACAACATGTTGAGCGCCATCCATTAAACCCATAGGTACGTGGAGAACAATCTTATACAATTACATATGTGGAATGAGATATGACCTTCAGAATGTAACGCTAACAAAGAAATATAATAGAAACCACACAGAATAATGACTGTTGTATCAATTTCTTCAAATTATCAATGAGTAATAAAGAAGTTTTCCAATGAACTAAATGAAAAGAACAAATAAAAATATAAACAAATTCTTATCAAAGGCTAAGAAAACCAAAAGAAAACTAAATAAGAAACCAGAGACCAAGACACACTAAAGTTGTGCATTGAAAATAGATTGGGTATCCATCCTTAATATTATAGCCTTATTTTTAAAGGGAAAATACTACAAAATTCTTTTCAGACGAAGGGTTACCACATCTCAAGAAACTCCACCTTAACTTTGAAACTGAGGCTAGGAGGACGTTTTTCGAGAACCAAATTTTTTAAGGGATCTACACCCTAGAAGGATGTTGTGAATGAAAAGGCCTATAATCCAACATATCTAATTCAATACATCTTAGGTCCCTACATTGTAGCATAATTGAATAAAGCACTTTCCATGGAGGTTAATATTCCTAAGGTAAATTACCTTTTCTGCACTCCAAAACCATTTTGTGATATGTCGTTTCAATGGTTTCTGCACCAAACTACATGCTTTAAATCAATTGGTCATTTCAGCATGGACGACCAAATGTAATATCTATTTATGGTCCAAAGGTGTTTTTATTTTCAAATTTTAAACATAGGAAGATTTCGAGAAATTACTTAAGGATGGACGATGGTTTTGGGGAACAAATTGGCTCTTCATTACCCTTGGATTTTATACTTTGATGCTATAAAATTGTTGGTATCATCAATTTTGATATTGATGAGGCTCCCAAATGTCCTATTAAACAGATGTGATAAAATGTCTTATAAAATATTTCCTCCTAAAGCAAAGTTAGAAATGACAATTGATGACTGAAATGCTTTATTTTGTGACAATTACAGATCAAGAACAACATATTGAGATCATCATCTATTATAATACACTTACATCATGATATATTTTCTAAGGGAGGCATACCTATGCTCAACACATAAGCCAACATTAAATGTAAAACTATCAAGCAGTATCTTCCACTGATGAGAAAGAGTGGACAGATGATTCGACTACTTTTTGTATGACCATAGCCATCATACTTTATAATCTTGCATTAATCCGAAAATCAAAGCTAGAATAGAACTAGATATGGGGTCAGATGATAGACACCACATGATTACTTCCTAACGATGTAAGTCGTTAACAAATGTGAGAGAAACCATAGATGATGTTAATGGCTATCAAGGTACTATAGTACAATTCATATGATGTGAATGAATGAGTTGAAGTCGAACACCACACAAAATATTTTGGTCGAAGGTCAGTGATTAAAACTTATTGTCGAGAGAAAGGAAACTTGCCATTGATGTATGAAATTTCCATGGTACCAAAGGGAGTCTATAATTCAACTTCCTGGATAATGAGCTGATGTTGACAGGAAGCGACCTCTCGTAGGAGGGCCCTGATGTATCCCCCATCAACAACACAAAAGAGGTATCGATATTTGAGACAGAATGATATTGATATGTAACTGGTTAAAGAACAATAGACATGCATGTGGGATTAAGAGTATCATAGAAGACATATACTAAAGGACTTATATTGAAAATATTGGCAACACTTTATGGATTTGGCAGCATTGACGCAAAATTGAATGCATAGGCTTTTTATATGGGGTTATGAACCGAAAATGCAACCATAGTTCCCAACCCAACAGTGACAGAGATGAAATGAAAGAGTGTAGAGTGACTCACTTCCATTAATAGGCCGAGAGTCAAATTTTCACAATTTCCCCAACCATTGTCGGTCATTACCTCTTTATTTTTTACAAGCTTTAGGAGGATAACATATTCTTGAACTGTAAGTTCATCCTTTGGACAAATCTCTCCGAGTATTTTTAATGAACCTTGAGAAGGAGTGGTTCAGTCATGTCATGTTCAACGAGTCCATTTATGTTTGATGCTTTTACGAGTCCAACAAATGTGTAAATAAACTCCTTTTTCATGTTTAGAGATTTCGTAAAAGAATGAAAATTAAAAAACCGAAGGTTCATTTTCATAAATAGCCTCCTAAGTCCGAAAATGAAGAAAAAATTACTCAATATGACCTCTTTTCCATGTTGGACTAACGTATTCATTTTAACGAGCTTGACACAAGAAGATAACTATGCTCATGGAACCTTGTATCATTTTTTCACGATATTGACACAAGAAAAGGAAATTTGGTCCAAGATTAGATCATGGCCTTCAAAATACCAAAGCTTCCAAGAGGCTCTCATAAAATGGAAGAACAATGCACTGGAAGGAATAAAGGGATCTAATGGAAACATCAAGATCCAATGCTCCAAGTACATGATGCACTACATATTTTGCTATATCATCAATTTATTCGGGCATGGAACAAGTTTCCACATAATTAACCTTTGGCAGGGGAGATACCACTTTCATATAAGGACCATGTAGGGATGTTGGTTGATTAGAAGTCAATTCGAATCAACAAATGAAATTTGATAAGTCACCAAGACTCTTCCTTCATGTAAGAAATAAATCAAACAAAAGAGTGAAGAGACAAGAGCTCCCATGACGTAAACATAGTCACGCCCAAGGACTAAATTAAAATCCAAGGGACCTTGGAATACCATCACATCGATTAAAAAAATATTTACTCCCAAAGTAATAAGCAACTAAGGAAGGATTCCTAACAGTTGACTGGTTCCTCTGTTAAAGGGAAACATATTCAAGGTAACATACATAAGTTGTAGAGAGCCAAAATATTTCCAATAAGTTGAGGATGGAATACTAATAGGCACACCTTTGTCTATGAATGTTTCAGGTATGGTCATATTATAAGATTTTACTATTATATGGAAGCCTAACACGTAAGTAGGAATGTGATATCATACCAGTCAAATCCAATCAAAGGAAGTGACCATATTACTTTGAGGGGGTGCCCTTGGAATGAGAGAACTTCCCCCTTGTGCTATATGAATGAGAGAAATGCTCCCCTATATTGTGGGAATGGGTGGATTGCCTCCCAGATCATCACTTTATTCTTTTATCCTAGAGGCATTGCATTGAGCCTTCCAAATCTTCAATCTGATCATGAAAGTGATCTTCCTTGACCTTTAGGTTATCTTCTCGCAACGCTACCTTTGAATCACAATATATCCATATGTTGAATTTTTAGTTGCCAGGTACCTGATATTGAGCTTTCCCTCAGTATATTTCATCCTTAATTGTCATCATGTATTCTTGCAACATTCTTTTCTCGATAGCCAAAAATAATATGTTAGCGAGATAACCAAACCATAAATGAAATAGTCTTACCTCACCATGGTGACCTTCTCATACCATCAACATCCACATTGACCATCTCCACTTGATACTTCCATCATGCATCAAATTTCCCAAGGATCAAACTTGATTACCAAGTTACAACTTTTATTTCATAGATTATACTTGGATTTTACATATTCTAGAGAAAGTCTTAATATTCTATACAATCAAATCCTATTCTTTTCCAACATCATTAATACTTAAAAATATTTTTATAACCAATTAATTTATCCCATTAGATTCTTGTACATATGAATCTTATCTAAATTACACTTTTCAACATATGTTCCTATGCTTTCATCCAATCATCTAGATATCGATATATCTTACAAAATGTTTGTATATTGAACCATTGCAACCCTTCATCCCAATTTTTCCAGTATGTTTCCATGTTACATAGAATACATACTATTCTTGTCATGATAATATTTCCAAGTACTTTCTAAAATGATGGTCCTTCCCTGATCACAATAATCCATTTTAGCAAGATGATAACCTCTAACATAACGCTAGATAATATGTTGGATGAAAAATATGCAAAAAGTTCTAACATTATATCTTATATGATCTTTACTAAGAAAGTTAATTATGTATTTTTACAACATGCCACTATCATAGTCTGCTATCCTATGATGCTTATGCAAAAATATCTAAAATAAAGATTGAAATTCATAAAGAACCTAGAAGTTAGTGAACCTTATTTTAGTAGTAAATATCCTTCACTTATTCCTTCTTTGCATTGATCTTAGTTTCTCCCACTGCTTCGGCTACATGAGATTCACTTCTATCATTTCTCTTATTGTTATGTTGATTTAGACAATCCCTCTTGTAGTGTCCAAACTCATTGCACTTGAAGAATTGCACCTTGGACATATATTTCTTCTTGGACTTACCAAACTTTCCTTTCTTCATCTTATTGACTTGGGCTAGAAAGGCTTCAGACTGTTCATCTAATACAATGTCATCCTTGACCTTGATCCTTGATTCTTCTAGAATTAATTGTTCCCAAAATTCATCAAAGGGATTTCAATCCTTCTTGGAGTAGACACTTGTTGCAAAGTTGCTCCATTATGATGGTAATGCATTAAGAACACATATGGCCACCTTAGAATAATTCATTGGTTCCCCAAGTCCTTTCAAACTTCCTCTTGGCTGACAAACTCTCATGAGGAAGGATTTCATATCCTCATCCTTCGATTTATTCATTATATATAACTTGTTCTGTAATGACATCTTTTGACCTATTGTACATATATAATACAAATTCACTAACTTTCCGTACATGGCCTTGGAAGTCTTTTAAATTTGCAACAAATGGAACAAGAGAATCCTTAATTTATCCAACTATGATCCTTTTAGCTCTTACATCCCCTTTCTTGTACCTTTCTAGTTCTTGTGTGTTATCCTTCTTAGGTTTAGTAACTTCTCTAGCAACACACCCCATTACATATTGCTCTGTGAGTATCAAGTCAATCCTTTTCTTCCATGCTAGATAGTTTGAAGCCCCAATGTGCTTATTTCTCTCCTTGCAGAAATAACCTATATGAATTGAAGATTCAAACATTATGAGATAGTGTGATACATACTTGAATAATATATCCAACCTTCTTGATGTATTCAAGAGCATTGGGGATATTTTCATGAAGGATGTTTCCTAGAATACATTCCAAGATTGATGCCTTCCAAGTAGACTTCTTCCTTGTGATATCAACACCTTACTTGTGAGATTGATGTGGTAGAAGCCCTAGATTAATAGGTCTTTTATCAATGATCATTTATCCAGATCCCTTCAAGGGACAATATTCTTCTTTTAGGCCTTGATTGCTTCTTATTCCTTGATCAACAATTCTTTCTAGTGTCTTTCCAGCTACCTTGCTTTCACCTTAGCTCTGATTCCTTGTTAGAAAATGTAAAGTCGCAACTCATTAAACTTTATTTCTTTGAAATTTATACCTATTTGTGAATCTTATTTATCTTCTTTATGTTCCTTTAGCTATATATTTTCATCAAACAATATCAAGAAGAAATAACAACAAAAGAGGACTTAGACATAGGCTCTCATCCAGGGAAAAACCCCTCCAAGGGGAAAACCCAAAAAAATATCTCTTCTTAGAACCTACTTCAAATGGGATATGAAGACCCAATCCCTAGACCAAGTCCTTATCCTAGTACCAATTCAGCCCTTTCCTCAAATACTTCTTGAATCTGCACCAAACCGCTACACACTACAACTTCAACCTACTGGCTACAACATTGCTACTTGAGCTGCAACTTCAGACCTACAAATCTTCAATAAACCTTAATTTGATCTCCTTTTGGTACCTTCTAAGAGAAAAAAACTCTTCCTAAGGTCAAAGATATCTAGACAAAAACCCAAGTTCAACTTCCTAAGGTCAACTTCCACCTCTTCCTACAACCTAGAAACTCTATAATTTTACATGTCTGAGAGAGACAGAGCCACAAAACCAATAAATTTCTCTTGTTCTTGAAATTTTCTCTCCTTCTTGCAACTACCCAGTTATAGATTAAACGCTTTTTTGTAGATCAAAATTGTGAGTGAATGTGTCTCCAAATGAAGTCAAAATTCTCTTTATATATCCTTCTCAAGGGGTTGAATTGCCTACTTTAGGAAATTTTGAAGATCACAAGGCCAACTTGTATTCTTGGAGACTCTAGGAATTTGTAGAATAAAAAATAATTCTTATTACAATTAAAAATTTCCCGTAAGGGTCTTATAAACATGATGTTGACTCCTTTCACTCATGACAACAAATCCTAAGACCTAAAAAACCCTAGAATCATGAAGAACATGCTTTTACCTAAAATACCATCAATATTTGAGGACGAAGCCCATAATTTAGCAATAATAGCTTTACTTTATTTTTATTTTTTGTTACATAGGACACATATTGAAATGAGTACAAAAATTATGAAGACCGAAACTAGTTAATTTTTTCAGCACTCCCTCTTAACTAGGGAGGTATTCATAATTGTACAACCAATACAAAATCATATCTCATGTAAAGAGTTCTCAAGAGAAGTCAGATTGATAAGCCATAATGTAAGCATCATCATCATGACCAACATATTAGTTACTCTCCTATATTTGGTTTAATTATTCTCATCATAGTTTTTTTATAATTACTTTTATACTTATTTATTAAAAATTGGTTTTTAATATATCAGTTAAATTTTGGTTTATCTTTGGTATATTCTTTGCATTATTATGTTATTTTGTTTAATTTTAAGACTCTTTTCCTTTAATTTTTTATTTACTTATGGTTTTATTTGTCTATCTCATTCTTGCTGTTGGGGTCCCCATGTTTTGGCCAGGTTGGTAAGACCAAAAGATGAGACAACATCAGAACCACTTTCAGACCTTAGGATCTAGCTCTCCTAGGTCTAGAGAGGGATCTCTCTATGGGAGTCAAAGGTATATGTCTTTGAAGCTCGAAAGTTCAAGATGTTAGGCTAGTTATATGCACGGTGTTCGTCTGTTCGATTATGAGCTTGGTTGTTGGGAATCAGGAAGGGAGGGTTCAACATGAGACAAGGCCGGGCAAAGGGGAATTTAGGCAAAGGAGAAACAATCCAACGAATACCAAATCCATTGGGTAATGGAGTCAAAAAAGGATTTACATGCTAATCAACATGCAAGCTTTCAGTTGGGCTAGTCATATAAAGCCTTGGATCTTAAAGTGAGAGGGTGGTATGGGACAATAAGGGATGAAGGTGAGAGAAGGGGAACCATCCAATTCTATCTATAGATCAAGTCATAGGTCATTTAACTCCAGACAAGCTTGGACACAATCAGAGGCAGCACAAGGGAACTTGGATAGGCTTAATCGGAATGGAAAGATCCTAGTGAGGTAGAGGCAGAGTTATAAACCTCCCAGTGTTCTTAACACATTTAATTAAATCCTAACAAGTACTTCTAAGAACAGATTTCATCAATCCATACATCAGCTAGCAGGCAATATCATCCACTACACTGGCTAAATTAACTGAAATCAACTCTTAGATGAACACTTTAAGCAGAAAACATAAATGGCTGGGAGAGCAGCAACATAAGGCACCTAACAAGGGTGAATCTTATGCCAAATTTCTGATGCGAGCCAGAAGAAATGAAATGTAATGGAAGTAAACATAGAGATAGAAAAACATCACCGCAGCTTTAGATCAGGATCCAATGAAATGTGCTTATCATATTAAACATCAACACCAATTAGGTACAACATAGCCAATAGCTTGGTCATTCAGTCTGAACACATCTTCCTCAGCCTATCTTACAACTATACACAGAGAACCTATCTTAAGAGAAACTGCTTGCACTTCTCTGATATCTCATCAACAACCTTTACAACAATTTTCTCATAGTTTTTATAACTGAAAAAGAGCAGAGGAAGTAGGTAGAACACTAAATATAACATTAAACTCAGAAAAGAAGGAGAGGGCCGAAGCCCATTCTTTTTTAAACTTTCAGCATTAATTTTTGGCACTCTTTGGAGAAAAGAATGGTCTTCGTCAGGCTTCATTAATTCCAGGTATGTCTCTGATGCATTCTGGTTTGCTGTACTTTGTAGTACCTTTGGTGAATAAACAAAATGGCAATAAAAAATGAAATGATCCGCTATACTTGAGCAACAAATGCTCTGATATCCTTGGACTGCGTTCTGAGCGGAGATCTCCTCTGGAGCACGGTATGGAATAAAAACCATATAGGCAACCAGTCCTTTCTGGGAGGAAAACATTCTGCTGATGTAGAGAAACCTGTCATATATTAATTTCCACGCCTCTGTAAGTAAAAACCTTGCCGCTGTATCCATACTACGTATTTTTGGAGGCGTGTCCGCCTTCTGTACCCTGCGGAACACGCAACTGGACTGAGAAGAACAATGCAATGGAAGGGTGGATGAAATGGTAGCACGGTGGCGGAATGGTGGTTTTTCACTAAAAATTGGTGACAAAATGCAACGAAACGAAGGAAACTATGAATAATAGGGTTTGGTGGTGGAATGCAGCGCCGACCATTAGATCATGGTCAGGGGACAAAGATCGACGACAGAGATCGAGCGGCGGAGTGATATATGAAATTGGGTGGAACAACAGTGAAATATAAGACTTTAGTGTAAAGTCTTGAACCTCGGATTTTGAACAAAACACAAAGGAAAGCGAAGGAAACGTAACGAAATGCGTGGACGTAGACGTACAAGGTGGGACCCAGCTGGAGGCGGAGGGCGGTTCGCTTTGAACCGTTAGATCTTAAGCCCAACAGTCGGTCAAGATTTAGTCGGAGAATCGCAATCGCGATGGATGAGAGGGACGCACACTTATAACTTCTGATTGCGATCGAGGAAGGAGAAGCGATTGGGAAGTGCGATGACAGTTGGATTCGCACGGGAATCGACAGTGGAGATGCGGATCGGAGAATCGCAATCGGCGAGGACACGAAGGAATGGCACTAACAAACTTCCGATTGCGATGAGCGGGGACAAGCGATAGCCGTTGGATTAGATAAGGGGATCAACGATTGGGATGATATCGGGAGATGGCGTGATCGGGGATCGGAAGACAGGACTTGCGATTGATCGCATCGCAAACACTTGCGACGAACCGATCAGGGAACCAAACTTGAGTGCTGCGATTGCAAATATTGCGATAATGCGTGGGCCGTTCGATCTATATGGTAGATCAACGGTGGATACCAAGTCGCGGGACTTGTTAACAAAACAATCGCATCGGAGTTTTCATGATGTTACAAAGGATTTTAACTCTCCGCGTGGTCTTTTCCAATGCGATTAGCGCTTAAAGCTTAAGCGCTTGGCCTTTGGGTGACGGGCATATGTGGGGAAGTGGTTAGTGCTGACGGGAAAAGGGGCTAAGCCCTATTATAAGGTTTAAAGTGGGTTTTGGGCCCATTTCAATGGATTTAAAGCCATAAGAGGGTAATGATAGGGAGATAGAGAGGAAATTTGAGGAAACCGAGGGAAAAGGTGGGATTTCATGGGGATTTTGGGAAAAAGGGAAAAAAGATAAAGTGGGGGAATTCTGCAGAGATACAAGGGGTGAAATAAGGCCTTTTGAGCAAAAATTTATTGTTCAGCGAGGCTTATTGACCTCATGACAGTAGGGGGAAACAGTCAAAGGCAGGGAATTATGAAACAGGCTTCAAGGATGATGTGTTTCCAAAGGAAATGCATTCCTTGAAGGCTCAAAAACATTTAGCCCCATGTTTTCTTGTCAAAAATTTATAGGGGGGCTAACACTTTCTTTTTGAATTTTGGATTTTATTTATTTATTATTATTATTATTATATACATTAAATATTTATATTATGTTTAGATATATTATATATGTATGTATATTTCTATATTTATGTTTTAATAATATTTTTTTATTATTTCGTTTTTCTAATTACTCTCATCATTGTTTATTAGTCTGGTTTCTTATTACTTTCAAACAATTTATATTTATTTGATATTTATTTATTGAGAACTAGTTTTTAATTTATTAGTTATTTTTTTGTTTTGAATTTGAAATATTATTTCTATTCTTTATGAATGAATGAATGAACTATATTTTAACTTCTGCGAGACTAAAAATAGTCTATGGTACCACAAGTCTCGGGGCCTCGAGTTGGACAAGTGCCCGTGATGACCTACCAACTCGGGGAGAGTCGAAAAACCAAACTTGGTGGACAAGCACATTTAACCGAATGTACTTGGGTGACTCAGAGGGGAAAACACACATAATCAAGGGGTGAGTCACCTTGGCACGTTTAACTAAAAACATGTGACGAGGTGAGAGGTCGCGTCGTAGCAACGAGCGCCTACTCAACATGAGAAGTGTGACGAGTAGTGCAGACATGAAATTCTGACGAACATGTGGATTGGTGTGCAGACGTGCATGTGGACGAGCGTGTGGATGTAAATGCATGCATGCATGTGTGCGTATGGGCTTGCAGATGGATATGTGGATGGGTGTGCGAATAGGCATGTAGATAAGAATGCGGACGAGAATTTGGATGGGCGTGCAAACAGGCATGCTAACAGGTGTGTAGACAGACGTGCGGACATGTCAATTGGGGTGTGCATATGTTCAGGCTGACCCAAAGGAAGGTGATCATACATGAATTTTTGATAATTTGTTGGGAAAGATGGAATGTAAATAAAATTGGAGTGCCATTTGTTCAACCAACTAAGGATCAGTCAAGAAATATTTCAAAGAGAAAAATTGCAAAGCAGGAGCCTAGCAAGGTTTGTTGAACGCAGGAGGAAGAAGAAAATTTTCTAAGGCCGATTTTCTGCAGAAAGGCTGAGTTTCAATAGGCGAGCCGAGTTTCCAGAGACAGGTCGATTTTCTTCAGTGGGTCGATTTTCTGCAGGAGGCCGAGTTCCGCAGGAAGGACATGTTTCTGCAGACTAGGTTTCCGTAGGTAGTGTGTTTTCGTAGAATGGTTTTCCGCAGGTTGTGAATTTCTCCATACTGTGTATGGGTCGAGTTTCCGCAGGCAAGGGCCAAACACTTGGGAAGTTTTGACATCATAATTTTGGTATTTCTCCATAAGTACACCAACATCAAGTTGGGCATGTTTGTGGGAAAATTAATTTGTGTGCACAATTGAGAACACTCTCTGCACAGGAATAACATAAAAATGATAATTGAATTACTGTCCACACCAAATTACATATGTACATATAGATGAAGCTAATTCTAATCTTGGAGAGAGAATTTGAGAGAATCTCTCAACTTCCTCAACAACCCAATCCAAACTAAGTAAGCATTATCCTAACAAATCCTAATACCCTCCCTTAATGCTTACTTTACAAAACATATAATACTTAATCACAATTACAACACTTTGAACTTTCGTTTCTTTGTCTGATCTGGTCTTCATGAGAAAATCTACCCACTCTGCAGTTGTCTGGACTTTTCTCTTTCTTTCTCCACATCTTCGAGCTTACCTTTCAACCCATTTAAAGTACACCTGCTTCTGACCATCAATGTTGAATTTGTAAGATTAAAGATTCTTGACACCCCCGAAGAAGAGTCTCGACACTGAACTACCCTATGAAAATATTTCCATCTGTGAAATAACCCCGAAGAATAAATTTCAACAGTCTCTAGGAAAATATTCAAGGTACAGAATATGATCACCGATCAATCTTACAAAGTGACCTTTACACACATGAATCTCACATTGTAACCTGTAGTTGACACTCTTGAAGCCCGAAGCACAACAAGACCCATCAACGTACAACAAATTCACACAATCAAATTAGCCAATTGTTCTGTCGGCACCGAAGAACGTCGAGAACAACTAATTTAAATAATGCTAATTTATTCAATAATTGGTTCTTGCACTACACAAATATCACAACAACAAATATAAGCTTAAATCCCACACACTTGCAAATCACATTACAAAACATGCTTTAGAAAAGTTTAAGAGATGGATCAGGAGGTTCATCCTCACTTGAAGAATCTTCATAAATTGCATCAGGTGAATCTTCTAAAGAATAGGCTCATTTTTTCAATTTTCCATTCAAAATATCTTGAGCCCGAATTTTGCAATTGAATGTTGTATGTCCATATTTATGACAATAAAAACATTCAGTCTTATTTTTATTCACCCTTCCCTTGGAGTATAGTGCAAGTTCATTATGTGAGCTAGCCTCTGTGCCACCTATCCTCTTTTCTTCTGCTATAAGAGCTGTTATCATTTCATCAAGTGATTAATGTGGCATTTGACTTAGAGTAAATATGGCATTATCATATTTTGAAGACAAGCTATTTAATAAAATTTCCTTTGCATCATCATCATCTACTTTAGAATTAATTTCTGACAACTGTCTCATCAAAGCTCTTAATTCATTTATGTGTGTTGACAATGATGTCTCACTATCCATTTGGAGTTTAAACAATTGTAACATTAAGAAAAAATTTGCATTAACAGCTTTTGCCCCAAATACCTTATTCATTTCTTCCCATATTGCTGCAGAAGATTTCTTTAAGTCAATAAGATGTAGCTGGGAATCTGCAAGTGATAGTCCAAGGATAGACTTGGCTCTTTCCTCTCTTTTTTCCCATTCAATTAACTATTTAGCATCTATAGGTGCTTTTTCTGAGCCTTCTACAATATTCCATAGATTTCTACTCATCATTTGCAACTGAACTTTTACCTTCCAAGTGTAGAAATTAAAGCCATTAAAATTTTCCAATACAAGTGGCTCCATGTTGAAAAGAAAAGCTAAATCTAAAACTCTGCAGATCTAAAACAAATTGCAACTTAAACTTAATAAAAAAAATGAGCTCACGCTGCTTCACGCTGGTAGAGAAAAGTGGCAGATTGTATTCACGCTGGCGGATTGTCTTCCATAATCTTTAACCAATTTAAAATGAATCTCGCTTAAATAATAGTCGTCCAGATTCTCCACAAACCGAGAAAATTGAAATAGAGAACCACCTAATCAATTCTACGTTCAGATTCACAAAACTCTAAAAATATAATAATTAGACCATGGCTTTGAAAATTATGCAGGACAATGAAAATTCAGCTCTATATTATGGATGTGTTGTACTATTCCCGTGCAGGTCTTTTCTTTTGGGAGACAAGACAAAGGAAGTGTCAATTGTCACTAAGCGAATATGCCGCAGCAGTAGGATTCGCTGAGATTGGGATGTGGGAATCGTAGAGCAGAGACTAGGTGCATACGTCACATACAGAAATATTCATCCAGCTCAGGAGGGAGGAGTCGTTGGTCGGGATGTTTCCACATCGAGTGATCAATTGAGAAGCCACATTAGATATTCAAAGAAGTGGACATTACAGGCTGCTCTGATACGAAATTGAGAACACTCTCTGCACAGGAATAACATAAAAATGATAATTGAATTACTGTCCACACCAGATTACATACGTACATATAGATGAAGCTAATTCTAATCTTAGAGAGACAAGTTGAGAGAATCTCTCAACTTCCTCAACAACCCAATCTAAACTAAGTAAGCATTATCCTAACAAATCCTAATATGCACTGCGTAAGGGCATGGAAATTTTGTTGTAATATTTGAGACGAAGCACATGACATAAAGGCATAGCTGACCTATTGTATTATTATTTTCAAATTCAAATATTATAACAGTTCGTTCGGGGAAAGATACTTTGGGGAGTTTCCCCCTCCCATGTAAATCTCGTGTACATTATTGACTGTTGTGTTTATGTATTCCCGTTGCACATATCAATGAAGTGTTTCTTTTATTTTCACTGCATAATAAGAAGAAGTGAACACTTAACCAAAATCAACTAAGTGTTGGTAAGGCATAGTTTAAAAACTTTAGTGAAACGCAAAAAAGTTAGTCGGTGTTGCATGTGTTGCTAGTTAACAAGTTTGGGAAGTCACCTTAAGAGTTGGGGCCATGAAAAATGGTATTAGATCCTGATTTGTGAGGACCGGTTATAAAGATACATCTGCCACTACGTGATAGATGGTATCAGAGCCTCTTTTGTAGAAAGAGGGCTTTGTAGGTTTGAAGTGTTGAATTTTAGCAGAGGCAGAGGCACGTCAGGGTTAGGGAAAAGTTAAACGATGGAATAGTGTTGTAAGCACTACAAGCAAAAGATCCTCTAGCGGAGGTTATAAAGGAGGTTTTTAGTGTTATAAAATTGGCCAAAATTGTTAAAAAAAAACATATGCTACCACATCCATTTCTGGTAACGGAGGTTTTGGTGGAGCTTTTAACGGAAATTCAACACAACTAAAAAAAATGGGTGGCCGTAGGTTATTACAGATGTTTTTTCATCGGTGCTCTTATCAGGTTTTAATGCACCAGTGCATATCGGTAGACAGTGCACCGGGGCGGTCGAAGTAGAATACACCGGGCTGTTAAGGAAAACAACAACACCGAGCCTAGTGTTGGTGATACAAGGCACGGGGCCGTTCTAATGGGTCTTGGGATTTGAACAGTGCCCATAGGTCGTATAAGCGCACCGGTGTGTGTATCTTTATGAGGCACCGGTGCTCCGTATCACAGAAAGGAACTGAGATTTATAATTGGTATCGGTATTCGTGTGGTGCACATGGCATCTACAAATGAATCGGTGCTTATAGATACATAAATGCCTCGGTGCGCAGTATCACACAAACGCACCAATATTTATAACTGGAATCGGTATTAGTGCGGTGCCCATAGAATCATAAACGCACCGGTGCATATAGACACATAAACGCATCGGTGCGGTCCAATTATTGTGATTGTTTTAAATTCATTATTCATCAAAAGTCGACACATCTCATAACAATATTCATATTAATTACATTTTTATTAATGCATTTGAATGTGTTGTTTGGATTAATTTTTTATATCATATCAGAATTATTTTGTTTTTTTTAAATTCATTATTCATCAAAAGTCGACACATATATATAATCTTATAACAATATTCATATGAATTAAATTTGTATTAGTGCATTTGAGAACGGCAATGGAGAACGCAATAGCAACAATGGAGAATGCAATTGAATAAATTAAAACAATTTTATGATTATATATATATATATATATATATATATAAGACAGTCTTTACCATACAAAATGGGACAATTATTCGTATCCCTTTGTCTTTCAATTGGGACACTATGTCCATTACATTAAACAAAATGTCTAATTTCACAGACATGTTTCAAAAAATAAAGCATCTTGCTTTGATATCCAAATTACATAGTGATCATCATTCTTCGCTTGAACTGTTGTCACTGCTAGAGCTACTTCCATGACTTGGGTTATTTTCAGGAATGTTGTGTTCACGACGTTGATTGTTTCCTTCTTCTTCACTTTCCATCTACAAACATAAAAATAAACGTAAATGAGTGTATATACATTGGTGAGAATAACAAAAATTCAAATATTAAATAATATAAATCAATTTAAATAGAAAAGAAAAATGACGTACCATAGCAACAATTGACTCATAAACTATACACATTCTTTCAAAACCATGTACCATGCCATCTTTCAAAATTTCATCTGTTGGCACAGTTCCATACTTTGTTTCCTGCAAGTTTTATACCCCATAACAAATCATATATTTAATATAAAATATGTTTTTGTTATATTAATTATAGACGGAGCTAATTAAAACAAGATCGATAGATGCTTACAAATTCCACAATTAAAATTTGATATGCCAACATATACTCACAACCCATATTTAACCCAATTTCAATCAATTCGTCCGATGGTTCTTCTTTGTATGTTAGCTCCTGTTTGAAGACATTCAATGATGATTTTTGTAAAACAACTTAAAAAATACAAAAATGAAATCTAGTTAAGTTGTTATAAGGAAGTAACAATTACTCACAAACTTAGAGATCAACCATTTTCTTCCTTGTCGTCTTGTTTTATGTGTTGAATGGGTTCCATTTTCTTTTCTTTTCTGCAAGAAAATTCTTGAAAATTAATATTTAATGCTAAATTGTTTATTTATTGTACCTAATGCTCGAAAAATTCAATGATTACATATTACATTTGAAGCACATTGTTGTATTCATTCCACTAGATCCCTCAAACTTTTGTAAAAGTTTTTCCCCCTTTTGTTAACTTCCAGCACCACTCCAAATGAGCTAAGGAGCAATTCATTTTCATTTGCATGTTCTATTTTTTTCCTTTTCTTAGAACAACATTCCTTTTATGAGTTGTTGGTCCCTATAGAACATTAAACAAATGTGAATTAGTAGACTGTTTGAAACATGTTATCTAATAATTTTAAGTATATTATTAAAGATAATTAAAAAAAGAAACTCATATTGGATCGATAGTATTGTTTCATTCACCTGATTCATCTTTTTGCAATTTTTCCATTAAACTTTTACGCTTTTCTGGTCGTAGATCATAAATAATAATATCGAGATTCGTCATTTTGTGGCTCTCCATGATACACAATAAACAACACATATTAGTTAAAGTTACATATAATTCAAAAATAATATTTTTTATAAATAATTTACAAAGAACTTGTCTTTTTTTCTTTTCTTGATGTGTTAACAGTATTTTGTTACTTGATATCTAGTCAGTTATTTCTTTATCAATCTTAAACCTGTAGCATATCATTCATTAATATATTTATAAATAAATTCTTAACTTTTCAGGTAGAAAATAAATCTCGAGACACCGGTGCGCCTTTCATGAAATCCACACCGTCGCCGGTGCGTGGATATATTAACAACGCACCGCAAAAAAGTATAATACACCATACGGTGCGTTCGGTATTATAAACACATTGCAAAAATAGTGTAATAGATCTAACGGTGTGTGGGGTATTATAAACGCACTGCAAAAATAGTGTAATACACCGTACGGTGCTTTCCTAGTTAAAGAGTGCACCAGTGCCCTATTTCAGATTTGGCGCACGGATTTAAAAAAATGTTTTCAATTTTTTACGACACAGAAGTTGCACAGTGTGTTGTAATAATACAGAGCACCAGTGTGATGGCGTACGCAGGGTGCACCGATAAAGAAAAATCCATTTTTTTTAAAATTCACGCAATGGCCGAATGGATTGGGATCCAACTATGCAAGTCATCCCGTGGGTTGGACGTCAATATAAAATGAAAACCCCTAGTTATGAAATAACAGAAACGGGGAGAAGAAAGGGAAAAAACAAAAAAAATGAAGGGTTCAGGGTAAAAATGGATAAAACTACAGGAAAAAATAAAAAGCTGCAGAAAAAAGTAAAAAAAGAATTAAATTTAATCACGAAATAGTTTGAAATTCTATGATAAAGGGCTTGAATCACCAGAGTTTTGGTTTCTGATTGTCTAAATACTTCTATTTGAACGTGTTTCACCATCCACAGTACCCTCGTGCTCTCTCGCTCCAGGTCTGTCTCCTGCAAAAATCTGACTGAAATTTTTTAGCAAAAATAGTGAAATAATGAAAAGTGCTTAGTATTTAAAGAAGTATTTTATCAAATTTTATTTTTGAAAATATTTTACCGCCCATTTTTCAAATTTCCGCTTTTTTTAACTTAAACAAAATAGAGTTGCATTTTTTTAATTTGTGTTTATTCATTTCTGGTGCACGGAAATGTGACGCACCGATCCGTTGTATTAATATGACGCACCGGGGCCAGTTAGGATGATAAGTGCACCGGACTATTTAAAGTTTTTTTTTTTTTTTTGTATGTAATGTCATAATAAAATAATGATAATTGTAAAGTACATGAATTTATTTTCATTATTTTCTAAACATTATGTTACAAAAATTCGTATTATTCTAGATTTGTTATTTTACAATTATTTGCAAATTTACAAATTTTAATATTTTAATAAAATCATTTCACATTAATACAATTAAAAATTTCACATTAATAGTATTAAAATTTTACAAATTAATATTTTACATACAATTACATTAATTAAAATTACAATTACAATTACAATTAAAATTAGAATTAGAATTTTACATTAATTTCACATACATGAATTACGATTAGAATTAGAATTACAATTTTAATTTTACATACAATTACATTTACAATTTTACATATAATTACATTTACAATTACAATTACAATTTTACAAATATTTTACAGAAAATTCAATTAAAATTACAGTTACAAATACAATTATATTTACAATTTTACATAGAATTACATTTACAATTACAATTACAATTTTACAAATATTTTACATACAATTCAATTAAAATTACAATTACAAAATACAATTACAATTTGTGAAATTTACATACAATTAGAATTAGAATTAGAATTAGAATTTAACAATTTTTCATATATACAATTACAATCATTTCAGAATAAATTAATATTACAATTACAATTACAATTTTACATTAATAAATATTTTACATACAATTACACTTAAAATTACAATTAGTACAAATACAAATACAATTTTACAATTTTACATAGAATTAAAATTTAAATTACAATTACATTCACGACATAATATTTAATAAATATCATGGTCATTTAATAACTCATGCGCCTATCACATATATACATCTATCTGCAAGCTAAACATTAAATGAACATATCTAACATGACTAACAATATGCGCCACATCATGATGATCATCAACATGAAAATTAAGTACAAATGCAACATGAGCATAAAATACATGGACCATATATATATATAACTGAATAATGTTAAAAATATACAACTGTAATATAAATGTCATGGATCAGGCGTTGGTGGTAGTATAACAACATCAATAACACTAGTACAAGTGGATGTGGCCTGCTCAGTAAAGCTGGGTGCAGCCTCGACAGTCGATGTTCGACTAGCCTGCTCATGATCATGATGATCACTAGTACTGATGGATGCATCCGCTGGTGGTAGTACAACATGATCAATATGAGGCGCAGTAGTAGTGGAGGCTTGCTCAGTCAATAGTACTGCAGCCTCGGTGGTCGATGGTCCAGCCTGCTCATGATGATCGTGACTAGTACTCATGATGGATGCTGTAGGCTACTGACTGGACGTGGCTGATGGTCCAGCCTCATCTCCATGATGACTAGTGTCAGATGCTGCTAGTGGAGCCTCATGTTTATCATCAGGCACGTCGCAAGGTGAACGATCACGAGATGCATCTGAGTCGCTACTGGTGGGCTATCCATCATGTGCCGCAGCTCGACTACGTCTATAGCTATGGACAATCCTCCTCAATCGCATAACAGTTGTTGTAGCTCCTACGACATGCCGCATCAGGTCGTACATGTCATGTGGCATGCCTCTCCACATCCGTAATAGTATATCATCGCCCTGTATCTCTCTGTAATGAGTGGGCTTGATGCCCGCATCTAAAATCAATCCATAGAGTTGGCTGCCCAACTCCATCCTATATCTGGCCTCAGGTTGACCACGCCTAGCAAAAGGCGGTACCTGTGCACAATGAGGCGCAAGATCATCACGTATCTCTGTTGCGCCACCGGCCTCATCCTCCGGCGCATCATCCATCTCCTGATCGTAATCATCACGATCGGCACCTGGATCATGTGGTGGATCCAACATCTCATCGCCATCAAAAGAGCCAATGTATGCAAAATATATACAAGTACACAAAAATAATTAGTCAATTTCATTACACAAGTTAATAAAAACAAGTTAAAGAACATGTTAGAATAAATATAAATAAAACAGTAATATTACCTCTATCATCTTGTCGCTCATCAGGAGTGAAGAGGATGTTGGGACACACTTGCCAATCTAGTCCACCATAAGGACATGGGACCATAATGAAGGGATGCAGCCTGCCAACACTGGCTAGTAAGTCCAGTGAATCATGTGATATCCTCGCTGGAAACATAGTGTCTCCCCTCTTGGGCATCATCTACCCCCACATGCACATCTAGGCCTCAAACATCGGCCTACGAGGCTATCGAACAAAACTAGGTCTCATCTCTAGAAACCTCTCAAAAAATAAACACAACAGCTCTGAAGCAAAAGGGAAGTTGACCCTCCCTTGTGCATGAGCACGACATCTATCTAAGGTCGTACAAAACTATCGCAAAAAAATGGTAGACCACCTAACAAGTCGTGGCTACTGTACTAAAGAATCAACGTAATATAAAAGCGAGCAACTAATGCGTTGCCCATCACTAGTGTTGTGCGAAATGATCAAGGCGATAATAGCGAGGCACTACACATCCTGTCTACCAAAAGCACCTATACGTAACTGACCTCCAGGAACCTGAAACTTTGAGGAGACAGTACATGTGCTCCAATGTATCTCTAGGAGTAAAATAACTGACTCCCTACTACACAACCAGCTAGCATGTCTGGGAATGAGGGAAAATCCACCCCTCTCCTTGATAGTCCTATAATAAAATAAATGTCCTCCTCAATGGGTGTGTACCACTGGTCAGGACCAACCTGAAAAGCCTGTTGGTGGGCATTCCACCTGCCGATAAGATGTCTCAAAAGCACACTATGGGCCTTTAGGCTGGAAATAGCCTCCTCATAGAACTTGAGGAGGCTTACCTGCATAAGGATCTCCTAGGTATCTGCAGTAATAGGGCGAGGGCATCCATCTCTCTCCCTCTCTCTCACCTCCCATTGGCGAATCATGTCATATTTTTCTGCTTGTTGTTGCTGCTATTGTTCCTGTTCTCTCTGAATCATTGCCATATTAAATAAATTTTTTCTATTAAAACATAAATTTATTTATAAATATACATATATAATTTTTTTTGAAAAAAAAAACAAACATACAAGTCGGTGCTCCATAAAAACAGTCATGCACCAGTGCCGGTGCATCCTAATATTTTAGCGCACCATCCCCGGGGCCCCTAATGAAACAGACCGCACCAGATTTGGTGCAGATGTCTATTTCTCAAGCACTGTGGATTGTATATAATTCAGAATAGCGGTGCCCTGACTGAAATATACACCCCAGCGCATATAGTCATGTCAGCGCACCGAATTCATGACAATGACATAGTTGATGGTGCAGTCTTTTACACGGCTGCACCGTTGACCCTCTCGGAATGCAAAATGCAGTGCGCTGACATAAACCAGGGCGGAAAATGAAGTCAATGCACCGCACTGTGATTGTCGGAGTCAACGGTGCGCCTAGATAAATGAGCGTACCGCCTTTTTTCTTTTTTCTTTTTAGTTTAAAATTATTCAGGGCGCCTTCCGACATCGCCCCGGAAACGGTGCGGTTACTGTTAGCACCAGTAGCGGTGCTGCCTGTAAATTTTACAAGTAGCACCGCTATCCATTACGAGCCGAACAGCTCGAGCGCACCGCGCGACAATTTTTTTCTTTTTTCTTTTTTAATGGTTATTTTTAAGTTTATTTCAATTTCTAATCCGCTAAAAGGCTTAATTATAGAAAAACTAGAAAAATACCTATACATTTCGCCGTCAAGGAGGCATATTGGCTATAAAATTTTCCCACTTTTTTTCAAAATGCAAGTTGGAGATTGGTGGCCAATGCAGAGCAGCAGTGCGTGCAATGGGTGCAATGAGAGCATCGGTGTTAGGGCGGCTCAAAAATAATGAAATAGCACCAAGGCTTGAGAGCTCTTGAGCACTGAGGAAAGTGAATAATGAAGTTTTTTGGCCGTAATTTTTTTTTTAATTAACCTTGTTTCGGTGCACATGGTTTTATAAGCACACCGGTGCGGTTAAATAAAACTTCACCGGGCGGTATCAATTTTGCCTCATTGTTTATAACGCACAGGGGCGTTGCCCTAACCATGCACCGACATGTTTCAATTTCGGCAAGAAAATTTGATGATGCACCGGGGCAGCGTAATGGCAAAGCACTGGTGCGTAATAGTCGCAAAGCACCCGTTTTTTGGCCTTAATTTTTTTTTTTTATATAACGTTATTCCAATGCGTGCATTTTCTGGTGCACCGGTGCTCTTAGAGAAGAATGCACCGACTCGTTTCTATTTTGGCGTGGTGTTTTATGATTCACCAGTGCAGAAGAGTATTGACGCCCTGGTGCGTTACAGTAACTGGACACCCCAGCGGTGTGTGTACTTCTTGCACGCTGTCCGGTGTGCCAATGTTCAGTGCACACCGGTGCATTCTATGGTATCTTGTCCACCGGTAATTGATAGCTCAGGAGCACTGGAAAACTGAAAAATCCATGTTTTTTGTCGTAAATATTTTTTTAATTTAACCCTTTACCGGTGCGCTTTGTTTATAGGTGCACCGGTACTATTTGCTACAAACGCACCGGTCGGTTTGTGTTTTGGCGCGTTTTTTATGATGCATCAATGCATTTTCTGTCTACCGCACCGGGTGGTTTCGGTGTTGGCGTTGTGTTTTATAATGCACCGTTGCGGACGAGTTGTGAGGCACCAATCCTCTATCATATTATGACGCACCGGGCAGGTGTGTACAGAGTGCACAGTTTCCAGTGTGCCAATGATTTTTTCCACATTGGTGCTTTCGTTTTTTGAGAGCACCGGGGCGAGTTTTAACGATAAGAGCACCGATAGGAAAACATCCGCAAAAGCCTCTTCCCACCAAACTCCTCTAGTAACCTCCACTAGAAATGGATGTATGGGGTATTTTTCTTTGTGGTTCCTCAAAAACATCCGCTAGAGGGTCTTTTCACTGTAGTGAAGAGACTTGTACATACTTTGCTCAAGTTGGAACACATGAAAGAAGAGAATCCAGGGATTTAGGATGAACTTGAAGTCTTGGAGGAAAATATTAAAGGAGAGATTCTTCGACTTGGTTGGGAAACAGAGTAGGATGAAGTTTCAGATTGCGATGAGGAAGAAGAAGCCATGATATGTGAAGAAGAGGTCGTTTCAAATGTGCCAGCAAAAGAGGAGGAACTTGGAGTGATTGAACTAGCCCAAGTTGAACCAGATTCATGCACATTCCATAAATTGATGATAGGAGGCACTCACATAGAGAGATCTCATGAGGATGATTCAATGAGAAAAGGAAGTATGTGGTTGTTGGTGCAATGGGTAGACTTGCAATGGATGAGATCTTGTGCATTTTGGTAGCAATGAACATTGGGCGTTGTAGGACTTGTCTGGGAATTATGCGACCTTAGAGCAGAAGGTGCGAATGCCTATTACAAGGGTGAAAAGTTATGAATTTTGCAATGGATGAGTCATGCTTAGCCGAGTGGAGAATTGGCTAAGTTCCCGACATGACTCATGGATAGAATGAAGGAAGGCACACCGAAGTGAAGAAGATATGGTACATACTTGGGTAGAATTCATCATTGCAGTTTCGTTGAGACCAATAGGCATTCTTGGTGAACCTTTATTGGGGGAGGCAATAGTGAAGGAAGGGACCCGTGACAACAATCTGAAGGTGGAGTGACTGAGGACACTAACCTCAACAAGGGACAAGGATGTGATGGATAGAGTTGTGTTGGGTTTGCAAAAGTGGATGATTTGGGCAGCTGAAGTCATGGGCGTCGAATTGAAGAAGGGTGCATGATAGGGTTTGTATAGAGACATCAAGCATGATAACTTGTAGATATGTGATGTGTTGGCATCAAGGGGAAGTGCCAATGTGATGGTGTTGCGAGGATGTACTTGTTAATGCGACATGAGGATGTTTTGCATATAAATTGATAGATATGCTGGGAATTTGAACAACAAGGCCATGGTTATTTTGGGGATGCATGGGAAGCCTATGAGAGGGTTCATACGACAAGGATGGTAAATGAAACTTGTGATGGAATTTGTGACCGAGATAAGTGTCCTTGTCGAAGTGTTGGATGGAAATGGTTCATAGGGGATCATGGTGATTTGGAGAGAGTTGCAGTCGATGATGAATTCATATTATGGTGGTCTTGGAGTATATGGTTCATTGAGGAGTTGAGGTCAGTTTTGTTATTGACTTTGAAATGGTATAGCACACATACCTATGGACATAGTATGGGATATGTCATGAGGATTGACTTGATGGATGCGATACAGACGAGACACTTTGGAGTTGGATGGAGTTGCAACGATGGAGATGCCTTGGTGGGAGCACTTGGGCATGGGTTGAGTTGATGAGACTTAGCCTTTTTTGGTGAACATGGAGGATGATTGGTCTATGACCATGGGAAAAACATGGATGAAATGATGATGCAGGTGTAAAATTTCCCCTTTGACAGCTTTGATGGGAAACATATCCTAGATAAGATGGAGTTTCTTCCTAGACTTGGATATGGAACATTGAGCGTTGGTTTGATGGGGAGAGTTCTTGAACGAGTTGAAGATGTGACAGAATGCTAATCAAGTGACTGATGATGGCATGAGTAGGTGCATTCTCATGGATTTGGATGATGGTTGGATTGGCCATCCAACTGGTTTGAGTCATGGGGGCATGTTGTGCATTCAGATGTGTTGGATTTGAGTTGGAGTATCATAGCAACAATTCACATGATGACGATACATGTTGGATTGGTACGATATGAGTTGCAATCGTAGCATGCAGTTGAGCTGGAGGGAGCAACCTTCCACATGATGGGGAATTATGGAGGATTGTGACGAGCTGTGGTTGATTACCATCGATTGAGGAGTATTTCCCACATAGAGTCATGGGGTTTGGTGGAGTTTTTTGTGATGAGAGCATGGAGTTATTGTAGTAGGGACGTTTGACGTTGGAGTTGATGACTCTTTACAAAATTTGGTCTTGGCGATGAAATTTGGTGAGATGGTGTTGTCGAGGGTGACAACCTTTTTAAACTGGGGGAGGATGCAGGCCCTCGAGTTGGACGAGTGCCTGTGACGACCCACCAACTCAAGGAGAGTCTAATAACAAAAATCGGTGGATGGGTGTGTTTCACTAAATGCACTTGGGTGAGTCGGAGAGGCACACAAAATAGCCAAGGGGCGAGTCACACGTGAGCGTTTAACCGAAAACGTGCAACGGGTGAGCGGGCATGTCGTAGGGTAGGCGCCGGCCCAACATGAGAAATGTGATGAGTCATGTGGACGGGGTGTGCAGTCGAACGTGTAGATGGGCGTGAGACATTCATGACGATGGGCATGCGTACAAACATGCGAATGGGAATGTAGACGGATGTGCAGATGGGCATGCTAATGTGAATAGAGATAGGCCTGCGGAAGGGTGTGTAGATGAGCATGTAGATGGGCATGCGGACACGCGTGCAGAAGAACATCCAGATATGTTGGTTGGGGTGTGTGGATGTTCCGGCCTACCCAAAGGAAGGTGAACATATGTTACTTTTGGAGAATTTGTTGGGAAATATGGCATATAAATAAAAGTGGAGTGTCATTTGTTCAACCAACCAAGGAGCAATAAAGAAAGAGTTCAAAGAGAAAAATTGTAGAGGCATGAGCCTAGCAAGGTTTGCTAAATGCAGGACGAAGAAGAAAATTCTCTAAGTCTGTGTTTCCGCAGGGTGGTTGAGTTTCCGCAGGTGGGCCGGGTTTCTGTAGGAGGCCTAGTTCCGCAAGAAGGCTGAGTTTCAAAAAATTGGGTTTCCCAAGGCAGTGCGTTTTTCACAGACTTGGTTTCCGTAGGTAGTGTGTTTTCATAGACTGGGTTTTTGTAGATAGTGTTTTTCCATAGACTGGGTTTCCGTAGGCAGTGAATTTCCGTAGACTGGGTATAGGTTGAGTTTCTCTAGGTAGGGGCTAAAAACTCGAGAAGTTTTGAAAATATAATTTTGGGATTTCTTTACAAGTGCGCCAACATTAGGATGGGCATGTTTGTGGGAAAATTTAGTTGTGCACACTACCTAAGGATGTGGCAATTCTATTGTAACCTTTGAGAGGCAACGCACAACATAAGGGTATGGCTGGCCTATTTTATTATTATTTTTACATTTGAAGATTATAACAATTTGACGCAAGCTACTTTGGGGAGTTTACCCCTCCCATATAAATCTTGTGTACATTGTTGACTATTGTGTTTATGTATTTCTGCTACATATATGAATGGCGTTTTTATGTTATTTCCGTTGCATAATAAGGAGAAGTGAGCACTTAAAAAAAATTAACTAACTTTTATGTTGACGGGCTAGAATGTACTGCCAACAACAAGGGGGTCTCCCTAGTGAAAGGTTCAAATTAGAGCTCACATCATTTGGGATAGGAGCCCCATCTAGTATGTGGGCCTTACTACCACCATAAGTGTTTTTTTCCCTTGGTTGTCAAATGAGAAGGTGTCGAAGAGGGGACAAGAGTGAAATGACAATACAGTGAAACAAAATCAACCTAAGATTTACAAACTATAGACAAAGATACAAGCAAGTCTAAGAAGCAATAATAAGGGGCACGCCATGAGAGGGATTGGTGAGCCAAAACCCAGTCAGATGTACATGAACAAGAACATGCGAGAAGTTAATTGCAAACTAGTTCACAATAAATAATTGAAATGGAAGGGAACATGTAAACACTAATTCGAAAGGAAAAAGATACATGCAACCACTATGAATCATTCCATAACATATTGCGTATATGAAAGCACACATACAAATATGGTGAAATATCAAACAACTAATACTACCACCATGAGAAAGCATGTGAATCAGTGCCAGAAAAGAAGACTATCTTATTAATGTTGCTACAACATCAAATACATATCTTTCAATTCATTAAAACTCAGCAATGGAACGTGGTCTATTCATACAAATTCCTGATGCAAAACTCTAGCCTCACTAAAACTCCCTATACTAGCTACCAGGAGTTGAATGCCTCTAGCTCTCAAGCACAATTCAATTCTCTAGTCCTAGCCTCAACTCAAGTGCTAAAATTCCTTTTCCTATGAGGCATTCGGGCACATTTATAGAGATGAAGTGACCGTTTTCCTACCATGACCCTTGATCTACCCATGTGACCTTTCAACTACCCTCATGAATCTATTGCTAACTTACTTCTCTCTTGGGCCTAATGAATGTTACATGCTCAAATCAGTCTAAACATTATTGTTGACATTATGGTGAGAAATATTCACATTAAGAAGAGGATGATGAAGAGGGTTCTTGGTAACCCTAGAATGCATGTTTCCCATATGCTATGATGATGTGGTTGCTAGGTCGTGAGACAAACCTATTTTCTTTCCATTGTGCCTCATTTTTGTTCATTCATCTTTCTGTGATGAGCTTTTGAGTTTCTTGCGAGGCTCTTGGAGTTGGTAAGGGACCATCTTGCTTTCTTAAGGAAACCCTAGTCACACACACTCCATGAGAAACCCTAATCCCTCTACATAGACCAACATCTCGTTTCTTTCGCCCTACTTGTAGGTAAATAACATAGGTCAGATATAATTTTAAACAAAAAATGATACAGAGAGAAAAATCAATTAATTGAAAGAATGACATTAACAAACAATAAATTTAGACCCCTGTGTGGTCAATTTTTGTGCAACTGTGTTTCCAGAGAGAGAGGATTTTATAAGGTCCCCTTGCACTCCTTTAATCCAGGTTGGGCCTACTATAGAACGAGTGTGGGATGTGGCTTCCCTAATTTGCAGAGCCAAGGGGCATAATAACTCCTTGATGTGTAAACTCAGAGTGCCATATAGATTGTCGCCCAGTTTGAATTCAATTGTTGGATGGATTCCCATTTCTTGCTAACACATCTACCATCAAGATATCATAGGGTTGAATCATATATCTGTGTAATGCCATGCTTGCAATACTCTTACAACTTAGACTCATCATGAATTTGAATTTTATCTTTCACCTATTATTTATGAAAACTTCATGGGCTTCATTAAATCAAAAATTATAGGTTATATTTTAACCTCTTGTACTCCTTATTCAGTATGGCTTCCATCCTTAGACACTTGTAATCATGACCATACTTCATGCATGTCCAAGCGATGTGAGGTAATTTATTATGGCTTCCATCCTTAGACACTTGTAATCATGACCATACTTCACGCATGTCCAAGCGATGTGAGGTAATTTATTATGAAACTGCATCCCATTATAACTTACTATAACAGAATTCAATGTATTTCCTCTGTTGACACCTGGAACTATGCTCTCTTTGACAACGAGATCGCATGCGAAGCCTTTGGGTAGGTTGTATATCGCACCTAGAGGAGGTTCCATTTTCAAACTGTGGTGTTGGGGCCTATCTTGCAATTTTGCGACCTTGTCACGTTGATGTGTATGTGACCTTTATGTGTAGCTCCCAACAATGGTTTAATCTTGTATGTTCCCAGTGCGAAAACAACTCTTATATTAACTGATTTCCTCAACACAAGATTGCTAGCATAATGTCATGGCATGCAAGTCACATAGAGTTTAGGTGATTTTTGTAACCTCTTCATCGCCATATTGTATATATGCTTATGCATGTCTGTTTTGGCACAACCTGGAAATCTACACCCAACATATGCGAATATTACGGGAGCAAATTGTGACCTATGGAGGTAGAGAGAAGGAATCATAGAGGCTGCAGGATAGAGTGCGATCTATATAGTTCATATAGTCACATAATAGAAAGGGTCGCACTGATTGCTATCCTTCTCAAGCACTATTTTTTGTGACCTAATGACTGGGACAGGTCACACATTCGTAGAATAGAAAGGGCCGCACCGTTGACTAGCTTACTCAGGCAGGCTTCTGCGACCTAGCGACAAGGAAAGGTCGCATAGTCCCAGCATGACCAAGTCGCATTTACCAGCTTGTCCCTAGAGCTTCGAGATGTGACTCTATGACCTATGCAACGATCACAAGTGGGAGATGCAGTCAGTCGCACTTCTCAATGGTAGCATGGATCGGATGAAGCTCTAGTGTGCATTGCTACAGGACCGCCCGAAGATATTTTCTCATAGTTGCAACTTATGTGTTCATAATCTACAACATCTGAATGAGCTAAATTAGAATTTACGCTGTGAAGGATGGATGAAATCCGAACGTTGGTTCTGACGTAGAAAAAACATGAATAAGTTGATTCCCCATGCCACTCTAATCCCATCCAGTGCTGAATATTGGTGGTTTTGAGAGATGGTCACTACTTCTCCTATCTCAGCTTCCTAGAATAATTGACGATAATGAAAAGCCTTATGGTTAAAGTATCATCCCATGATTTCAATGTGTTTTCATTTCTATAAATGAATGACTTATCAACAACCTTCACGTGCCTGTTGTTATACATAGAATCAATATATTTTGATAATTTTCTTCTACTTCCGCAACTTTCGCACCCAAATCACCAAAGGAATGAAACTTGCCAGGATTTTTAACGGTTAACAGTCAATCCTTGTAGAAACCTCAACATTCTGAGCATTATAAGCATCCAAATAGCCTTGTTTTTCACCCAGGTGGATGTTAGTGCTAACACCTATGCAATCCTTTCGGAGCCTTAGCATTGTATTTAGAAGCCATCATCCACTCCCAAAAGATCGTTTTTCTTGACGTCTTAGTTGATATGTGGTTTCTATTACACCTGTATTCCCATGGCATCTGGCCCTTATATAAATGTTCATATCGCCGAAACAAAAAACGCAACTTGTCCTCTCCCTTTCGTAATGATTAGAAATATTTAACTCCCTTTACCATTTGAGTTTCTACCTTGGAGTGTGCATTCATGTTGTGGTGACGACCAGGCTTTTCACCAAAAATTATTTACATGCGACCTTTGGATGAAATTGTGATAATCCTCACATGGTCGGCTGATCCGGATCTTGGGGGGAGGCCCCCAAGATCTAAAAAAATTGAAATGGATCTGACAAGATCTGCAAAATTAGATTGCCAGAAAAAAGAGAGAACACAAAGAAAATAAAACCACAAAGAAACTTGTTTTATTAAAACAGAGAATAACTGTAGAAGCTACATTGTGGTGGAAAATCTGTCCTTTTACAAAGTGAGGCTTGTTATTTATAGCCTTTTTTTAAGATACAATACCATAGGTGGATACCATGGGCCAATACCATGGGTAGATACCACTTACAATACCATGGGTAAATCCCATGTGTGGATGAATACCATGAGTGGATACATACCGTGGGTCACTTACAATACCATGGGAAAATAAATATCATGGGTGGATGAATACCATGGGTCGATGCCATTTACAATACCATGGGTAATTTCCATGGGTGGATGGATAACATGGGTAGAAGAATACCATGGGTTGATGCCATTTTCCATTCAGATCATTCCTCCCTCCTTAAGAAGTAATGGTCCCCATTGTGTGAATTTCCCTCCTGGGAAGCCTTTGTTGAATATGAAGAACCATTGAAGAGAAGGGTTTTGTGTAGTTAACTCATAACCGTGATGAACGAAGATCCGAGGATAGAGATACCCTGTAATTATTGTGACCAACTGTGATATTGACAGTGTGTGGCCTAGAAAATGGACTTCGATGAAGTGTGGGTTTGTGGATGAACCAAAACCATGGAAAACGAAGATCCAAGGATAGAGATACCCTGTAACGCTTGTGACCAACTGTGTGACTAACAGTGTGCGGCCTAGCAAATGGACTTCGATGAAAAAGATTTTGTGCGGTTGACCCATAACCGTGATGTTGATTGTTGATGAAGTAGCAGGTGCCTACATAGCTTGGGGTGGGAGGGCACATCTCAAAATAACCCAATTGAAATGATGCTATGATGAAAATGATGAATGTGAAGCAGGTGCCTACTAAAGCGGGGTGGGAGGGCACGTCTCCAAAGGGAGCCTGCTCTGAATGCTACTCCAGATTTAAAATGAGCATAACTCGGTCAATATAACTCAGAATATTTATTATAACCTATTTTTGGAAATGGAATGATCATTCTGAATCTTCTTTTAAGTTTTAAACCACTATCTGGAGACTCTATACTCTTATATTCGCGCTGGAACTGTCTCGCCATCACAAAATTTCTGAAAAAAAATAGTTGATTTTAAATCAACAATAACTCCCACATCCGGACTCCGATTTGATCGATTTTTTTTTTTGAAATTAGGTGATTTTTCAAGGGGAGCTCAGATATATAGCCATTTCTCTGAAATTTTGCAATGAAAACTGCGAAAAATGACAGGAGAGTCGTCGTCCACGAATTACCGTCAGAACATTTTCTGCAATATTGCTGATTTAGAATCAACGATATCTCCCTCATCCGAACTCCAATTCGGCCAATTTTTTTTTGAATTTGGGTGTTTTTTTGCAAGGAATCCAGATATAGTCTTAATTTTTGTAAATTTTTACCAAAATTTTCAGATCTGATCTTCAAACTCGCCTCCCAAGAAATTCATGGAGTTTGCTGAAGATTGTTGCCAAAAATTGAAACTAAAATATGCTTCAAACCCTCATTCCCATGGATTCATAACCTGAATCTGATACCACTGATCTAGATCTTGGAGGGAGGCCCCCAAGATCTAAAAAAATGGAAATGGATCTGACAAGATCTGCAAAATTAGAATGCCAGAAAAAAGAGCGAACACAAAGAAAATAAAACCACAAAGAAACTTGTTTTATTAAAACATAAAATAACTGTAGAAGCTACATTTTGGCGGAAAATCTGTCCTTTTACAAATTTAGGCTTGTTATTTATAGCATTTTTTGAGTTACAATACCATGTGTAGATACCATAGGCCAATACCATGAGTAGATACCACTTACAATACCATGGGTAAATCCCACGTGTGGATGAATATCATGGGTGGATACATACCATGGGTCACTTGCAATACCATGGGCGAATAAATATCATGGGTGGATGAATACCATGGGTCGATGCCATTTACAATACCATGGGTAAATTCCATGGGTGGATGGATAACATGGGTAGAGGAATACCATGGGTTGATGCCATTTTCCATTCGGATCATCAGCTAAAAAATCCAAAACTCCAAGAATGAGCCACTTTACTTAAATACCCACCAAGCCCTTAAGCCAATAATCATTATTAACTAGGTCTTCTTCCTAAGTGGTGCCTTCCTACCATGTATTTCGATTTCATGCTTCTTAATATGTAGCCAAGGCAACTCCATATAAAGATTAATTTTTCCCTTGTAGGTCTTGACAATTTGACCCGATAAGTCAAGTCTTTGATTTCTCGTTTAAAGCTACATTTACATGTACCATACCATGTCAAGGAACACCCTTCATAATGCAGACATCCAATTCCAGTTCGACATTCATTACTTCCAAAATATCTTTACCCAACGCGTTCTCAGTGACCAACGTCTTGGTGTTTTCCAAATTTTCATGTGAGGCCCAGTTGGGCGGTGGTCCTTTCATAAGGATTGAGATTTGTTTTAGATTGAAAGTACTGCAAAGAAATGAAAAACAACTATTGAAACTATTTAATTGAATATGCCCAATCGACATCTTTTTCAGGGAACTCAAAACAAGGATGAACAAATCTAATAGAAAATTCCTCTAGAGATTCTTTAGGTTTCATTCTGATTTCATTTATCCTTATTAACACATCTTGAAAATCGTACCTGTGAAAATATTGTTGAAGCTCAATGATGAGTTGCTAGAACAAATGGATGGAAGCTGCTGGAAACGTGTGGCACCATTTCTTAATGTGACCTTCAAGGGTGAGGGAGAAAAGCACACAATCAAACTCCTCATTATCAATTTTGTAAGATTCACAAAACTCAGTAAAATCATAAAGGTGTTCAGTTATGGAAATTCCATTCTCACCATCGAACTTTAATTGAGATAATTGATAGAGAGGCTCATCAAGGACTAAGCATTGCCAAATAGATAAATTTGATAAAAATATCGAGAGAATGATTTGGGGATGAGTCATTTATAGATATGAGACTAAACTACAGGCTCCAAGGGCTTATTTTGTCATCTGGCCCTCCTTCTAGCACCAATTTTGTTGACAAGTTGGAATGCACTACCAACAATAAGTGGGTCTCCCCGGTGAGAGGTCCTAATGAGACCTCACATTCTTTGGGATAGGAGCCCCATCCGCTATGTGGGCTTGCATGCTACCATAAGTTTTTTCGCTCTTGGTTGTCATATGAGAAGGTGTCGAAGCGGGGACAAGAGTGAAATGACCAGACAGTGAAACAAAATCAACCCAATATTGACAAACTACAAACAAAGATATAAGCAACTCTAAGCAACAATAATAAGGGGCACACCATGAGAGGGATCGGTGAGCCAAAACCTAGTCACACATACATGAATAATAAAATAACATAATTTAATTGAAAAGTAGTTCACAATATATCACCGACATGGAAGGGAACAAGTAGAAAATTATTCGAAATCAAAAAATACATGCAACCACTATGAATAAATCCATAACATATTTCGTATATGAAAGACATGTCGATATTCGCATAATTATTAAAAAAAAAATTGATAATACCCTATTAACCCCAAAAATCCTTGAAGATGCTTTATGGTCATAGGTATTTTCCATTCCTTAATGGATTTAATTTTGTCAGGGTCTACCTTGACATCCCCATGAGATACAATATGACCCAAATATTCCACGTCCTCTACTCCAAAGAAACATTTGGAGGTTTTTGCATATAATTGTTTCTCCTCCAATAGTTTGAGAACCATGTCAACATGTTGAACAAGATCCTTCCAAGACTTTCTCTAGATTAGCATATCATATAAAAATTACTAACACAAATTTTCTAAGGAAGGGTTTGAAAATGGAATTCATCAAATGTGGAAGGTGCATTAGTAAGGCCAAAAAACATGAACAAAATTTCATAATGACCCTCATGAGTTATGAATGTTGTTTTCAAAATTTCTTCAGCCTTCATTCTAATTTGATGATATCCATAATGAATATCCATCTTGGTGAAGTAAATTTCTCCATGCAATTCATCCAATAATTCATCAATGATGGGGATGAGAAATTTATCTATAATAGTGAGCTTGTTGAGCTCCATCCATCCATCCTTCTTGTGCACCAATACTATTGGAGCATAGAAAGAACTTTCACTAGGTTGAATTATAACATCCTCTAGCATTTGAGAAACAATACGTTCAATCTCACTCTTTTGGGCATAAGGATATCTGTAAGACCCGATGTTTGGAGGAACAGTTATTGGAATCAAATGAATAGCGTGATCATGATCACAAATAGGTGGGGTCCCTTTGGGATTTTCAAACACCTTGGAGTGATTGTCCAAGACTTTTTGGAGATATGGAGAAATAGATGACTTTGATGTTTGAACCTCTAGTGAGCATAATTGTGCAATTACGCCTCGTTGTTCTTTTTTCAGAAGGTTTTTCATGACATTAGAGATGATTATCTTTCCTAACTTCCCTGCAATACCTTGTAATTCAACTTCCTTTCCTTCCCAAAAAAAATTCAAGAAAAATTCTTGAAAAATAAAAGTTATCATCCCCAAAGATTGTAACAATTGGACTCCCAGTACAACATCAGCACCACCCATTGGAATGGAGAGAATTCACTATTAAATACATATTCCCCCATGGTTAGTTTGATATTATGGCACTTTCTAGAGAAATTTATAGTTCCTCAATTTTCAACCATCACTTGACACTCTGGTGTTGGGTATATGAAGCAATTCAATTCCTTGGTGACCTTAAAAAGAATAAAATGATGGGTACTACCCTAATTAATCAACACTATTACATTTTTCTTCTTGATATGTCCTTCTATCTTGAGAGTTTGAGGAGTGGTAATTCCTACCATTGCATTGCAATATATGGTCAGATCCATTTCTTCTTTCTCTAGGGTTGGTTCCTGGTGTATATACTCTTCTTTTGAATTTTCTTTTTCATTTTCTTCCTCCTCTTCGCAGTCTATGTAAAATATTTTTTCTCAACACACTTATGACCTTTAGTGTATTTTCTATCACAAATGTAGCAAAGCCATTTTGTTATTTTTTCTTCCAATTGTTGTGGTGTCAAGCTTGTAGGTTTTGGAAGTCTAGGAGTAGCAACACTTCCATATTTTTAGTTGTGAGTGGTAGGATTCCTTGTTGCCATAATTTTTCTTTCAATTTTTCTTGCTAACCCGAATGCCTTCTCCAATGAATCAGGTTCCCAAAGGCGAACCTCATGTTGGATGATATCCTTTAAATTCCCTATGAATATATCAACCCTATGTTCCTCTAGAATATCAGTTACCCTTATATTCAATTTTTGGGAGTCCTCAATGTGCTCCACCATTGAACCATTTTGTTTGAGATTTATCAATTGGCTAAAGAAGGTGTTGCTCTTTGTATCCTCATAATGTGCTATCATTTCCTTCGTAAAAATTGACCAAGTGACAATTCATTTTAGAAGAGAAAAGCCATCGATACCATACAAATGTATTTTATTCTAAATATAAAGTTTTGATGTGAACCTTTTGTAGGTTTTGCACATTATGGAAATCAAAATATTGCTCCATATGTAGTATCCATGTTACCGGATCCTTTACATCAAGCTTCCTCATATCGATATTTGGAATATGGTGGGTCTTAAATCCAACAATAGAGTCTATGAAATCATGATTACCATTTCTTTTGTTCTCATCATGAGTTTCATCTACTACTGTTTCGCTATTAGGAATAATTTCTTGTAGCAGCTTTATCTATCAAACCTTCAAAATTTCCATGTCTTCTTTTAGACCTTTCTTCATGTCTTCTATGTTGTCTTTAATTTTTTCTTCTATACCATCGATCTTAGCTTCCACGCCATTCTTCAAACCATCCATATTTGCTTCTACTCCTTTCTTCAATCCATCCATGTTTTTCTTCAATCCATCCATCTTAGCTTCTATTTAATTTTTTTTTACTCTTTGCGAGAGAAAACTTTGTTGCACTTGGTCTCATAATTTTGATATATCATGTTGCACTTCTTCCTCTTCATGATTCATAGTATATATTTTTGAGGGCTTAATGGGTGTGGAATGTGAAAATTTAGGTATGCAAAATTACATAAACCCTACTGCAGTATCTTGATTCACTTCTACTACTTGTGATTTAATTATACAAGTTACTTATAGAAATATTTAGAAAATATCGAATTAAACACAACTAGAATCCTACACATATACATATCATTTACTGAATCATAATGCACGTATAAAGAATTACAAACATGAATTTTCAGACAAATGTCCCCAAAAAAACCCAATGCGAGAAAACCGATGCAGCAGTTCTGAGGGTTTATTATTATTATTAATCAACAGTATTATGAGTACATATAGGGTGCCATAATATATCTCACCCAACAGATAAAACCTTGGAAAACATAGATAAATGTGGGTTTTACCTCACTCTGCAAGTCTGGGCTGATCTGAATCGGCCACTGGTGAAACCCTAGCTAGCTCTGTGCAGTCTCTACGCTGCCACTGCATAAGCCTGTGTGGCCTTGGCTGAAGGATTGCATCACCCTTCCTCTGCACTGATAAAATCCTCATGTATTCGAGTTTCAGCCCTGCTAGCTTAGAAACCTAAATCTCCAGCTAATTTTGGACTATCCCTTGGAGGCTTTGCACTGCCCCTGCGTGGGCTTGCGTCACCCTCTCTAGGGTTCATGTCAAACTCTCTGATGGTTATGTTGTCTCCTCTATGTATCTATTGCCCTTTCTCTACATTGTAATCTTAGTCCTTTGACCAATCACTGCATCTGCACCTCACTACTTCTCTGAATCACTCAGATCTCATCTTCGTCTGAGCACCGCTCCGTCAGAAGAATTCGATCTCTTAGACTCTCTGTGTGTCCTCCAACTAAACCCAAGCCTTCCTTTAATACTTTTCTCATTGAGAAATCAATGGTCACAATCTAATCAGTAATCAATGACTAAGATTAGAGAAAGCTTGATCCACATCACTTAGAATATTCTCACCACATGTGTAAATTAATTCACTTTAATTTTTCAATTTCCCTAAGTTAGACTTAGGATCCCCATTAAAAAATATAATTATTTGAATAAATTTTATAGCATGTGGAATTTCTCCAAACAACTTCCAGGTCTTGGATATCTCAGGTGTTCTAGCCCCTCCACAAAGTTTCGGAGCTAGAGCACATCCGATGCTACCCCAAAATCTCAACACTCCCTCTTAGCGAGGAATGTGCTCTAACAACACTTCACCTCTGAAGCATCACCATAGTCTCTGGCATTGGTCTCCACATTGCTCATGCTTGGCCTACTGCCCTCCATCCACTATGCTGCTACTTTCTATACTTCCCCCCATGTCACTGCCACTGACACTACCACATTTGTACTATAGCTCCCTCTCAAATTGTTGCATCATGTTTCCTATAGCACTGCCAGTGCTAACTGCTGCACTGCAACTCAGTTGCTGAGAAGTAATAAACTAAAGGAAAATCACCCAATCACTAGAAAACAAGTTAGTTTGGCTACATCTCATCACTAAAGCACCCTCTGCTGCTGCTTTGCATTGTCTCTCTGAAGCACCACGTGTTCTGCTTCTCTTCACTACGTAAACATTGCCTCTGTGCTGTTGCTTCCTCGTTGATGTTGCCACGGCACTACGCTGCTCCTCTCCAGCATACTAGCACTGCCATTGTGCCTCCCATGATATTTTTCACCACTCAATTCAATCATCTTGCTACGGTCATAATGCTCCCATAGCTCGTATGTGATCCAAGACTTTGGGCACCTTAAGGATCCTGCCTCCACCATCTGTAGTTGCTCTAAAAATCTATATTGGCCCACATCTTCTCTCGAGGCACATGAGCACTCATGGACACATAATCTTCGCTACCACTATCCCCTCTAGCTGTTGCTGCCTTGGAATCTGAAGCTTCCTTATCCTTCCTCTTAGGAAAAGTGCTAGCGAACTATCCAAGTTCACCACATATGAAGCACCAGACCTTGGATAGGTCCTTCTTCTTCTTCCCTTGTTGTCATTGTCCCTTAGATGCTAAGGTTTAATATTCCTCCTCCTCCTTCTTTATCTTAACTCCTTCGTTTTTGAATTCTCTCTTGGTTACTCTCTGGATCTCCTCCTGTCAAAGGATTTCCTACATGTCTCCCCAATTTGGGATTTGTACTATTCCCAAGATACTTTGGACAAAGGTTTCCCACTCATCAATGACTGCATTCAAGGCATTCCTTACCATGATTCCATCATCCGGAGTTTCCCCCATGGCAATCAGTTGGTCTTAAATAGTCTGCAATCTGAAGAGGAAGGGATCATACTCCTCTCCCTTGTGCATCTAGAAAATCTGCATCTCATTCTATAGAATAATCATTCGTTGGATGGAGCTACCTTGATACAACATGGTCAGAGCTATCCACATTTCATTTTCTGTCTTCTTCTCGAAAATGTGTGGGACCACATGATCCTTTAAACCATCCATTATCAAGTGCTTTTGCCACACCTAATTTTCATAGAACTTCTTTATAGCATCCACGTTGGTCAACACATCTAGGACATTCTCTACGTGGTCTCTAATATCGTACTCCTCCAATATTCTCAGGATTATCTCTTTCTAGATTAAAAAGTTAGACACATCATCTAACATATCCTGATCTCTCAGTTCGTATGGGGCCATCTCTTCTCAAACAGTTGAAACAGGTGCTCTTCTCCCCTCTGTTGCTGTTGCACTCAATAGAAGACCAAATCTAGGTTTCTTGGCAATAGAAACCCTCTAGAGAAACTGCTCCCTTTGACAACTACTTTTCCTCCCATAAATCCTCAACAAATTCTATCGAATCAGCCCTCTATGATCACCCTCCTGATCGAATCTCAGATTTCTTGGAAAAAATATGCTGCGGTATTGTTTCCCCTTACTTTGTCACCTTCGCTAGACATTGTTCTTCACCGGCAACTTCAAAGATCATAAGCTTCACTTCCAGCCTCAGAAACCGGCACCTCGTCTCTCCAAGTCAGACTGTGTCACTCTTTAGGGCCTACGTCAGCCTCTGCTTCAACCCAGCATGAGCCTAATAGGCTCTAGGTCACCCACATGGGGGCTTAACTCAATTAGTCTGCAATATGAAGAGGAAGGGATCATACTCCTATCCCTTGTGCATCTAGAACATCTGCATCTCATTCTATAGAATAATATTTTGTTGGATGGAGCTACCTTGATACAACATGTTCATAGCTATCCACATCTCGTTTTTCAACTTCTTCTCGAAAATATGTGGGACCACATGATCCTTTAATCCATCCATTATCCAGTGCTTTTGCCACAACTAATTTTCGCCGAACTTCTTTATAGCATCCACATTGGTTGGCACATCTAGGACATTCTCTACATGGTCTCTAATATCATACTCCTCCAATATTCTCAGGATGATCTCTTTCTAGATCACAAAGTTAGACACATCATCTAACATATCCTGATCTCTCAGTCCGTATAGGGCCATCTCTACTCAAACAGTCGAAATAGGTGCTCTTCTACCCTCTACTATTGTTGCACTCAATAGAAGACCAAATCTGGGTTTCTTGGAAATAGAAACGCTCTAGAGAAACTGCTTCCTTTGACGACTACTTTCCCTCCTAGAAATCCTCCACAAATTCTATCGAATTAGCCCTCTATGATCACCCTCGTGATCGAATCTCAGATTTCTTGGAAAAAATATGCTGAGGTATTTTTTTCCCTTACTTTTTCACCCTCACTAGGCATTGTTCTGCATCAGCATAATCGACGTCCCACCAGCAACTTCAAAGATCATAAGCTTCACTTCCAACCTCAGAAACCAGCACATCGTCTCTCCAAGTCAGACTGCATCACCCTTTAGGGCCTACGTCAGCCTCTGCTTCAGCCCAGCGTGAGCCTGACAGGCTCTGGGTCACCCACACGGGGGCTTAACTCAATTAGTCTGCAATCTAAAGAGGAAGGAATCATACTCCTCTCCCTTGTGCATCTAGAACATCTACATCTCATTCTATAGAATAATATTTCATTGGATGGAGCTACCTTGATACAACATGGTCAGAGCTATTCACATCTCATTTTCCATCTTCTTCTTGAAAATGTGTGGGACCACATGATCCTATAATCTATCCATTATCAAGCGCTTTTACCACACCTAATTTTCATCGAAATTATTTATAGTATCCACATTGGTCGGCACATATAGGACATTCTCTATGTGGTCTCTAATATCGTACTCCTCAAATATTCTCAGGATTCTCTCTTTCTAGATCACAAAGTTAGAGACATCATCTAACATATCCTAATCTCTCAGTCCGTACGGGGCCATCTCTGCTCAAATAGTCGAAATAGGTGCTCTTCTCCCCTCTACTATTGTTGCACTCAATAGAAGACAAAATCTGGGTTTCTTGGCAATAGAAACCCTCTAGAGAAATTGCTCCCTTTGACAACTACTTTCCCTCCCAGAAATCCTCTGCAAATTCTGTCGAATCAGCCCTCTATGATCACCCTACTGATCGAATCTTAGATTTCTTGGCAAAAATATGTTGAAGTATTGTTTCCCCTTACTTTGTCGCCTTTGCTAGGCATTGTTCTGCATCAGCATAATCAATGTCCCACCAGCAACTTCAAATATCATAAGCTTCACTTCCAGCCTCAGAAACGGGTACATCGTCTCTCCAAGTCGGACTGCGTCACCCTTTAGGGCCTACGTCAGCCTCTGCTTCAGCCCAGCATGAGCCTGACAGGCTCTGGGTCACCCACATGGGGGCTTAACTCAATTAACCTCTAACATATCAAGTGCGATCATAGCATATTAAACAATACCCTTAATTTGAGTACATATTGGAAAACTCCTCTAAAAATCACATTATTTAACCCCCTACCAATAATCACCCACTAGGGCCTATGTTAGCCTCTACGTCAACTTTGCGTGAGAAGACTGGCTCTTCATCACTTCTTCTGGGTCTGCATCCCTCCCGGTGTTATGCTGCCTTCTCTCGAATCTGTGCTGCTTCAACTGCCCTTCTTAGAGAAAAAATCTTCAACCTCTTGCTGATGGCTTCAGCTTGATCTTTAATCACCCTGATAGCATGAGAAAATTTATGTATACAAAATTACAGAAACCCTACTGTAGTACCTTGATTTACTTCTCTTACTTGTGATTTAATTATACAAGTTATTTATAGAAATATTCATAAAATATCGAAGTAAACACAGCTAGAAACCTACACATATATAGATCATTTAGTGAAGCATAACACACATATGACAAAGGACACACATGTTTTTTCAGACAAATGCCCATGGAAAAAGCCAATGCAGGAAAATAGGTGCAACAATTTTGAGGGTTTATTATTATTAAGCAACAGTATTCTGAGTACATCGAGGGTGTCATGATCTGGCTCACCAAACAAAGAAAACCTTTGCAAATAGAGATAAATGTGAGTTTTACCTCACTCTACCAATCGCAGTTGATCCAGATTGGTCACTAGTGAAACCCCAGCTAGCTCTACACAGTCTCTACGCTGCCACTACATAAGCCTATGTGCCTTGGTTGAAGGACTACGACACCCTTCCTCTGCGTTGATCAGCTCCTCCTGGAATCCAGTTTCAGCCTTGCCGGCTTAGAAATCTCGATCTCTTGCTGATTTTGGACTGTCCCTTGGAGGCTCTGTGCTTCCCCTACATGAGCCTGTGTCACCCTCTCTAGGGTCTGCGTCACACTCTCTAATGGTTGTTTTTTGTCCTCTACGTCTCTTGTTCCCTTGCTCTACGTTGTACTCTTGGTCCTCTGACCAATCACTGCATCTACCCCTCACTACTTCTCTGAATCACTCAGATCTGATCTTCGTCCAAGCACTGCTCCTCTAGAATATTTCAATCTCTTAGAATTTGTGTGTGTCCTCCAACTGACCCCAATCCTTACTTTAATAATTTTCTTGTTGAGAAATCAATGTTCGTGATCTAATCACTAATCAACGACTAAGATTAGAGATAGCTTAATACACGTCACTTAGAACATTCTCACCACATGTATAAATTAATTCACTTTAATTTTTCAATTTTCCTAAGTTAGACTTAGGGTTCTCATTAAAAAAAATTATTATTTGAATAACTTTTACACCAGGTGGAATTTCTCCAAACAATTTTTGGGTCTTGGAGATCTCATGGGTTCTAGCCCCTCCATAAATTTTCAGAGCTAGAGCACATTCGATGCTACCCCAGAATCTCAGCATTGAATTTTTTTTTTTTGGGAATTTTAGAACCCAATACTGATATCTATGCTTCAATATGCCCTTTGAATCACTTCAAACTTATTTTTCAAACAAGACTTACGCAATTTTTAAAAAATGATACACACTTTTTTCTTACTTTTGAGGAGCTCAATATTGAAACTGATGTATCTTTATAATTTTGGATCCCCAATATTTGATCTTCGGTCTTGTAATATCCCTCTGAGTCTTCTTTCCAATGCCATAGGTCATACCTAATTTGTATTCTTCAAGAGAAATTTATTTCCGATCTCCCACAATGACCTAATTATGGATTAGTTCAGTAGAGAAAACTTGTACGATGTGCCACATGTAATTGTTTCGACCTTCGGCTCTAAAATCTATACAAAAGAAACTAAAGTCCATAAAATTTCTGTCACTTTTCACATAATTCCAATCCAATGTCTAAAACAAAAGTTATGACGATTTTCGCTCAGTCACCTATTTGAGATGAAATTATGGATCCTGCAAAAACCCTAACTTCCACATATCATATCTCTAAAAATATAGCGAACCGAGGTCTGAAATTTTTACAAAACGTTTATCAAGATTTTGGCTCCACGTGGTAAACATTTCAACTTCCTAAGTCTCACAGAAAAAAAATTATAGTGAAAATTCCAATATGACCTGTTTGAAGAAGCGAAAACCTAGAATCCCAAGCTCTGATACCAAATGTTATGAAACCAACTCACAAAATAGAAGAAAATATAGATCAACAACTTATAAATAATCCTCTTCAAGGGGGAAACCTCCTTTACATTACATAAATGAACAGTTCTTCGATGATACAAATGACAAAACCTCCTTTCTATATATAGGGGTCTAAGGGGTCAAAATATAATCCTTGCCAAGATAACAATAACAATGTAAGGGCATGTTAGGTCCCTATATTACTAGTATAGTCCCTTATTGTTGTTAGTGTAACCCCCTTATTGTTATTATTGTACCCTTGTAACCCCCATATTGTTATTATTGTGCCCTTAAATTATTATTGTTAGGTCGGCTAGGATTACATTGTGGCCCCACTAGGATTGCATTATGGCCCCATGGACTCCTATATATAGAAAGGAGGTTTTGTAAATTGTATCATCCAAGAATTGTTCATTTATGTAATGTATTGGAGGTTGCCCCCTCGAAGTGTCTTATTTCTAAGGCATTGATATCTCTTTTCTTCTATTTTTGGAGCTGGTTACATAACATTTGGTATCAGAGCTTTGGATTCTAGGGTTTCGCTGCTCTAAACAGGTGATCGTGACATTTTCACTATAATATTTTTTATACGAAGGTTCAGAAAATGAAATTTTTAGGGTGCGAAGCCGAAATCTTGAGGAAACACGTCAAAATATTTCAGAACTTGGTTCGTAATATTTTCAGAGATATGATCTGTGGAAGGTAGTGCTTTTTCAGGCTCCCGAATTTCATCTCAAATAGGTGATCGTGGGAAAATATTCATAACTCTCTCTCTCTGAGCATCAGATTGGAGTGTCGTAAAAAGTGGTTGCAAATACACAGACTGTAGTTTCTTGGCCATCAATTTCAGAGCCGAAGGACGAAACAGTGACTCGTGGATAGTCGTACAAGTTCGCTCTACTGAACAAGTCCATAATTAGGTCATTGTGGGAGATTGGACACAACTTTGTCTTGGAGAATCGAAATCAGGACAGACCTGTGGAATTTGAAATAGAATTTGGAGGGATATGTCAATGTCGAAATTCAAATATTGAAGTGCTGCAATCACAGAGATAATCCAATTTCAATATCGAGCTCCTCAAAAGCAAGAAAAAGGTGGGTATTTTTTTTCCAAATTGCATAAGTCTTGTTTGAAGAATCAATTTGAATTGATTCCAAGGGCATATTGTAGAATAGATATCAGTATTGGGTTCTAAAAGATGCCCCGTAAAAATAATTCAACACCCATTAAGCCTTCAGAAGGCTCTACTATGATTCATGAAGATGAAGAATTTCAACATGATCTATCAAAATTACAAGAGCAAGTGCACCAAATTTCGCTCTCGTAAAGAGCAACAAAAAATGAAATGGAAGTTTTGAAGAAAGGCGTGGAAGCGAAGATGGACAGTTTGAAGAAAGGCATGGAAGCTAAGATGGATGGCATGGAAGCTGGCATGGAAGCTAAGATGGATGACATGAAAGACAACATGGAAAACATGAAGAATGATCTAAAAGCAGACATGGAAGGTTTGACAAAGTTGATACAAGAATGTTTTCCTAATGGTGAAAAGATAGTAGAAGAAACTCATGATGAGAAAAAAATAAATGTTAATCGTGATTTCATAAACTCTAATGTTGGCAGGAAGAACCATCATATTCCAAAAATGGATATGAGGAAGTTTTATGGAAAGGATCCTGTAACATGGATACTACAGATGGAGCAATATTTTGAACTCCATAACGTGCAAAACACACAAAAGGTACACATTGCAACTTTACATTTAGAACAAAATACATTTGTATGGTATCAATGGCTTTGCTCCCATAAAAAAATTGTCACTTGGTCAATTTTTACGGAGGAAATGATAGCACATTATGAGGATATAAAGAGCAACACCTTCTTTAGCCAATTGATAAATCTCAAACAAAAGGGTTTAGTGGGGCAGCACATTGAGGACTTCCAAAAATTGAATATAAGGGTAACTGATATTCCAGAGGAACACAGGATTGATCTCTTCATAGGCACTTTAAAGGATAACATCCAACATGAAGTTCGCGTTTTGGAACCTGATTCATTGGAGAAGGCATTCGGGTTGGCAAGAAAAGTTGAATGTAAAATTATGGCGACAAGGAAGCCTACCACTCAATTCTATAAAGAAGGAAGTGTTTCTACGCCTAGATTTCCACAACCTACAAGGTTGACACCACAACAATTGGAAGAAAAAAAGAGAAAAAGGGCTTTGCTACAGTTGTGATAGAAAATACACTAAAGGTCATAAGTGTGCTGAGAAGAAATTATTTTACATAGATTGTGAAGAGGAAGAATTAAATGAACAAGAAGAGGATATACACCAGGAACCAACCCTAGAAGAGGAAGAAATGAATCTGACCATATCGTGTAATGCACTGGCAGGAATTACCACTCCTAAAACTCTCAAGCTAGAAGGACATATCAAGAAGAAAAAGGTAATAGTGTTGATTGATTCAGGTAGCACCCATAATTTTATTCATTATAAGGTAGCCAAGGAATTAAATTTTTTCCTATACCCAGCACTAGAATGTCAAGTGATGATTGCAAATGGAGGAACTATAAATTTCTCTGGAAAATGCCATAATATCAAGCTAACCATGAGGGAATATGTATTGACTAGTCCAATGCTTTCCATTCCTATGGGAGGTGTTGATGTTGTACTAGGAGTACAATGGTTGCAATCTTTGGGGATGGTAGCTTTTAATTTTCAAGAACTTTTCTTGAAATATTTTTCAGAAGGAAAGGAAGTCAAATTACGGGGTATTGTGGGGAAGCCGGGAAATATAATAATCTCTAATGTCATGACAAAGCTTCTAAAGAAAGAACAATGAGGCGTAATTGCACAATTATGCTCACTAGAAGTTCCAACATCAAAATCATCTATTTTTGCTGATCTCCAAGAAGTCTTGGACAATCATTCCAAGGTGTTTGAAACTCCCAAAGGACTCCCACCTATTCGCGATCATGATCATGCTATTCATCTGATTCCAGGAAGTGTTCCTCCAAACATCAGGCCTTATAGATATCCTTACGTCCAAAAGAGCGAAATTGAACGTATGATTGCAGAAATGTTAGAGGCGGGTATAATTCAACCTAGTCAAAGTTCTTTCTCTGCTCCTGTAGTATTGGTACACAAGCAAGATGGATCATGGCGAATGTGTCTGGATTATAGGGAGCTCAATAAGCTCACCATTAAAGATAAATTTCCCATTCCTGTGATTGACGAATTATTGGATGAATTACATGGAGCAATTTATTTTACCAAGTTGGATCTTCGTTCAGGATATCATCAAATTAGAATGAAGACTGAAGATATTCCAAAAACAGCATTTCGAACTCATGGGGTCATTATGAATTTTTGGTCATGCCTTTTGGCCTTACCAATGCACCTTCTACATTTCAAGGGTTGATGAATTCCATTTTCAAACCCTTCCTTAGAAAATTTGTGCTAGTATTTTTTGATGATATACTAATCTATAGCAGGTCTTGGAAGGATCATGTTGAACATGTCGACAGGGTGCTCAAACTATTGCAGGAGAAACAATTATATGCAAAAACATCCAAATTTTTCTTTGGAGTACAAAAGGTGGAATATCTGGGTCATATTATATCTCAGGAGGGTGTTAAGGTAGACCCTAACAAAATTAAAGCCATTAGGAATGGAAAGTCCCCACAACCATAAAGCAGTTGCAAGGATTTCTCAGGTTAACAGGGTATTATCGCAAGTTTGTTAAGAATTATGGGAGAATAGCAGCACCTCTAACAACATTATTGAAGAAAGATGCATTTTCATGGACTCCTGAAGCAACTAGGGCCTTTGAACGTCTTAAAGAGGCAATGTGCCTAGCACCGGTCTTAGCTACACCGGACTTCACAAAAACCTTTATTGTGGAATGTGATGCCTCAGGAAATGGAATTGGTGCAGTTTTAATGCAGGAAGGAAGACCCATTGCTTTTGAAAGTCGTCCAATCAAAGGAAAGTATTTACAGAAGCCTATTTATGAGAAGGAAATGTTAGCAATACTGCATGCACTAAAGAAATGGCGAACTTACCTAATGGGAAGACACTTCAAGGTAAAAACTGATCTTGATAGTCTTAAACACTTTTTGGAACAAAGACTATCTTCAGAAGAGCAGCAAAAATGGGTCACAAAGATGTTGGGTTATGACTTTGAAATAATCTACAAAAAAGGAAAGCTTAAAGTTGTTGCAGATGCACTCTCAAGAAAGAATGAAGAGGTGGAAGCATTGCTTTGTGCCATTTCTATTATCCAACCAGATTGGATAACCAAAGCAAGAGATGAATGGAAGAAGGACAAAGATGTGTGGACACTCATTCAAAAGTTGCAGCAAGATCCTAGTACATCTGATACATTTAGTTGGAAAAATGATTCCTTATGGTACAAAGATCGCTTATATCTTTGTAAGAATACCCAACTAAAACAAAAGATTCTTCTGGAATTGCACACTTCTCCTTTAGGAGGACACTCAGGATTTTTAAAAACTTACCACAGGGTGAAGAAAGAATTTTTTTGGGATGGCCTTAAATCTGATATTCAAAATTTTGTGGCGGAATGTTTGGTTTTCCAACAGAATAAAGTTGAGAAAATTAAGACCCCGGGACTTCTACAACGTTTATCCATTCCAAGTCAACGTTGGGAGGAGATTTCAATGGATTTTATCACAGGTTTACCTAAGTCTGAAGGAAAGAGTGTCATCATGGTGGTAGTTGATAGACTTACCAAGTATGCACACTTTTGTGCATTATCTCATCCATTTAAAGCAAGTATGGTTGCTACTACATTTATGGACAGAATTCAAAAGCTACATGGAAGCCCAAGGGTTATTGTGAGCGACAGAGATCCCATTTTTACTGGAAATTTTTGGACGGAGTTATTTTCTTGTTTAGGTACTCAATTAGCTCATAGCTCATCTTATCATCATCAATCTGATGGTCAAACTGAGATAGTAAATAAATGTTTGGAAGGATATCTTTGTTGTTTTGTATCTGATAAACAAACACAATGGGTCAAGTGGTTACCTCTCACTGAATGGTCGTATAACACTTCCTTCCATACTGTAGCAAAAATGACCCCATTTATGGCACTTTATGGAGATCATCCACCATCCATAACATCATATTTAAGGGAAATTTCGAAGGTTCAAGCAGTCGAAGTTCACATCGAGCATCAACAAGAAGTTCTCCAACTCTTAAAGGATAACCTGAATTTGGCACAAAATCGAATGAAACAACAGGTAGATCAACATCACAGCGAGAGAAGTTTTAATGTAGGAGATTGGGTATTTTTACGACTACAACCATACAAACAAATGTCCCTCAAGCAAGCTAAGAAGGATAATAAATTATCGCCAAAGTACTATGGTCCTTACAAGGTGTTGCAAAAGATTGGTACTATGGCATACAAATTGGAGCTCCCTGCTTCTTCGCGAGTACATCCAGTTTTCCATGTTTCATGCTTAAAGAAGGTTATAGGTGAAAATCTTCCAGTTCAAACAATATTGCCAGAACTTGATGAGGAAGGAAAAATCATATTGTAACCTGATTCGGTCACAAAAACAAGAACTCGACAGCTACGGAATTGATCAATTTCAGAGTATCTCATCAAGTGGAAGAACTTACCCACTGAAGATTCTACATGGGAGGATGAGAATTTTATACAGAAGCACCCAGAGCTACTCAAGCGTTGAGGACAACACTTTTCTGAAGGAGAGGTGCATGTTAGGTCCCTATATTACTAGTATAGTCTCTTATTGTTGTTAGTGTAACCCCCTTATTGTTATTATTGTACCCTTGTAACCCCCATATTGTTATTATTGTGCCCTTAAATTATTGTTGTTAGGTCAACTAGGATTACATTGTGGCCCCACTAGGATTACATTATGGCCCCATGGACTCCTATATATAGAAAGGAGGTTTTGTAAATTGTATCATCGAAGAATTGTTCATTTATGTAATGTACTGGAGGTTGCCCCCTCGAAGTGGCTTATTTCTAAGGCGTTGATATCTCTTTTCTTCTATTTTTGGAGCTAGTTACACAACAGGGCACAACAATAACAATAGTGGGCTTCTATGGGGCACAATAATAATAATATGGGGACTACATGGACACACCAATAATAATAAGAGGGCTACACTAACAATAACAATAAGGGGATACACTAGTATTATAAGGACCTAGCATTGATATTTATCAAGTAGCATAGAAAATAGTAGTTGGTACATATTGATTACAAAGTGTTGAAGTTGAGCTCAATTCCATTGCCACCAAGGGCCAAATCCCACCCAAATCCTTAATACCCTAAGTGATATTTTACTTGATTGTACTGGAATAGGAATCAATTGTAAATGTTTTGGTTTTTGTTTTATTTCATGACCCTAGTTTTGGTTTTAATTAGTTAGAATTTTTTATTGCTTGATCTTCTTTTGACAATTAATTTTTTCTTGTTTTTTTTTAAGGAATGTTGAGTTTTCAAAGTTAGTAAGAAACAATGAGTCCCTTTTTCCAAATGACCAATTTTTTTCTTTTAAAAAATTAGAGCTAATCGGTTTAAGTTGAACTAAGGAGAAAACAATAACTCATAATTTCTCCCACATGAGACTCTAGAAACACTCAATACCTTTGTTAGTCAAGTAGCTAATTATTTCCCATATAATATAGCCAAATATTCATAATCATCATAATGCAAACTAAAGTAAGGATGAGAGCTTGATTGATGACACTTTTCCTTGGGAAACAAAATCTTAATGCACGATTTCTTGATTCATCTCCTCTAACATATATCATCCTCAAATCTATTGTTTAAACCTTTTCTTTTTCATAAAAATAGGATATATATGAAAATAAAACAGAAACCCTCTAAAGCTTCAAAGAAACACTATTTAATAAGCATGAAATATATTTATGAGGGAATATGGTTATCTTTGTTGGGGATGGACACTTGCTAGTAGTGGGGAAAGGTCTATGATATCGTAGTGAGTTTCTTAAGGCTATGGATTCTTATAAATAATGAAGTAGAACTCGAAGAATGATGAATTAACTTAGAAATCCAAATAGTGTAAAGTTTGTTAAAATTAACTATCTTTATTCAAAATAAGTTGTGTTTCAATCAAAGACTTATCATTTTTGTTGGTTAAATAGCTAAGTAATTCATAACAAGAACCACTCCAAGGTTGGTTTGAAGATAATATATATATGTGTTTTTCCTCTAACTCATATTTCATTCGAAATTGAATTTGTTTTCTACTAATGGGTATGAAAGTAGATATGCTGAATTCTTTTGGTGAATCACCATTTATTGAAACCTAAACACATCTTAAAATTTGGAATAAACTTTGGATACCATTTATTTCATTTTTCTTTGTATAATCTCATTTTTCCTTCTAGTTTTGATGAAATTACATAAAGAAAAAGTTTCATTTTTTCATAGCTTCTTAGTCATAAAAAACTAACTTTTTTTCTAAGTAAAAAATCTCATTAAATAAGTATTTATTGTTCTCATTGAAGTCATTTTAGACTTAGAATTTGACTAGAGTATTAAGTTCAATTTTCCTCCAATTAAAAGTTAAAATTTTCTTTGATAATATTTAGTATCAGAGAACACTTCAAAATTTCACTTCCAAGAAGTTGAAAAATTATCCAATTGCATTACAGTGGAAAGATAAAATTGACCCAAGCACATTTTATTACAAAAGTATAAATTACCTCTAATCCTTGGAGTAGAAGTTGACTTTATACCTTGAGAATTTTAAAACATCATCAATAAAAATTATCTTTGTCCCAATAGTGCTTCACGAAAAGTTCTAAAATGCACTAATTGAAAATTTGAAATTGCTATGATAACCATGCTCATTGAATAAAAAACAAAATCTTCCCCAATTCAAAGTTATAATCTTCCCCAATGAAAGGGTTAAGAAACCCCTTGATATAACTTCAATACAACTTTGAGCTTTGTCACATTAGAGTAAAAAAAAACTTTTGATGTGCTCTATTCATCATAGGGATTTCTCAATTTTTTTTGTATTTCACACATATCGAGAAAGGTCACATTTCAATGTTTTAAATTTTTCTAAATGGAAATTACTCATACTTTCTTTGATCTAATAAAATCACAAAAGACATAATTTGTTATTTCAATTTTTCTGAGGATTAAAGTGCATGTGTTGTTTTAATGAAACATATGAAAATTTCTCTAATTATCATTTAACACATCACATTGTCATATGTTATATATTAAGCATAATTTCAAGATTTAGTCGCCAAGAAAATAACTACACTATAAATTGTAAGAAAGAAGATATAAAGAGAAAATGAAATAACACTCAAATAGAATAAATAACTAAAAGAGCAATTCAAACTCACCTGCATTACTTTGTTTGACTTGACTGCAATTAAATTACACTCTCATATAGAGGATTAATACACACTAGGAGTGGTTCCTTGAGCATGCACAACCAATAGATAGTCAACTCTCCCTTACTTCCAAGTAACTACACCAAAAATGAGTTGTAGAATTAGGAAAATTTTGAGGTCAAAATGGGCATCAAAATAAAAATTGTACTCACAAAATCAATGTTAAAAGAATCAATAGGATTCAAGATGATGATGTATTCCTAGGGGTAAATATTCTTGGAGGGAAAAGAATAAAAATACATTTTTTAATCGTGTTTTTGACTTATGTTATTATAGGTTTACTCACATTTCAAGTGTGCGAACTCATTGGATTTGGAATTAAATTTTGAATCCAATGAATACCCACATTTCATAATTTTGAGTAGATACATGATTTTTCCATGTATTTCCAAATTTTCTCGATGTTGGTCTCAAAAGTATGCACGGTGGGAACTCGTTCAATGCAAAATCTAATTCCATATCTAATGAGTGCTCACACTTGAAATTTCAGTAAATATATAAGGATATAAGTTGAAAATAAAATAAATTTTGTTTTTTTTTTTCATTTAAAAATTCATAACTTTTATTTTATTATTTTTACTATTATTTTATCAGTTTCCTTAATAGGCCCATTTTGGACCTCAAACTTTCCCTAATAGGTCTAAAATAGAGTCAAAGTCAATAATACAACTGGATAAGGATATGATGGGCCATAAATAAGTGAGAATTGATGTAAGAATTTACACATGCAACTCCCAACTTAAGAACTCTGTAAAAAATCCAATAATAGTATTAAAAGTCAAAGCGTAAGGTTACCTAAGATAAAGGAACAAGAGAAGGTTTTGGATAAGGTTTGTCCCATAAATAGGAAGAGAGGTGTGAACTTGTGTATATCGTGGATATATAATAGGAAGTGTGCATTAATGGATAAGAAATGTTCATATTATTGATTAGCCATTGTCACATGCCATACTACTATGGTATCCCTTACTAAAAGTATACATACTATAAGCAGTAAGGGTTAAAAATAAAAAGTTCACTTGAAGGTTTGGAAATGTAGGATAGTTTAGGCTACATAATGTGCATGTTACACCAACACCATAACTCTTTTTGAATGTGGTAGATGAAATTTCACATTATGTATGAATGTGAAAATCTAATGAAACTTGATCATATTTTATATTTATTTAAATTATTGTGATTGAGACTTCAACAATTTTCAATAATACCGATTAATTTCACCCAATTCACACTCATCATTACTTTGTTGAAATTTTCTATCTAACTAAACTGATATTTATATTTTTGTTAGAGTTTATTTGAATCTTTTTCTTATAGTACATCGTCCTTTGTACTCTATCTATTAGAGTGTTGCTTTAGGTTTCTCTATATAATTCTTGCTGATGAATTTTGTTAATTGTTGGCTTTGTGGTTTAAAATACTTTAACACAAGTTGAAATTTCAAGTTACAATAAATCTAGTCGACTCTACTAAGTATTTTTTTTTTAACTCTTTATTTCAAGTTTTGCTAAAATCGATGAAATCTCTTTATGTGAATTTAAAAGCTACCAGATGAAGAAATTTAATTTATAATGCCAATTTCATTATTTATTTATTTATATACAATGCCTCCATAATGTTTCAATTTGAAAACATCTAAAAAATACCTTAAAGGAAAACAACATATCACATAATCTGTGGAGCAAGATGATATTAAGTGGATCAATCCCTGAACAACTTATTCATATGATTCAATTTCCAAAACTAGATATTGAACTTATGAGTCTAGTGTACAAAGACATAGAATCACAAATCAACACTAAAATTTCTTTTAAAATATGGGCATAAATTTATAAGAGAATTATGGAATTGGATTACCCTAATGTGGTCCCTCCTAGTGATCCAAACATGAGAAATGTTGACGACCTTGTGTTTATCAAAATTGAAAGATCTTGTCTTCATCCTATTGTAGAAAAGGCCCCAATAATTCCTAGCTCAAAAGAAATGGAGTGGCTTATCTCACATACTAATGTAAACTAAGCATAGAAAAATACTTAATGAAAAGGAAGATTCCTATAAGGCTTCAGAATTAAATAAGTATTATAAACTACATCATTTAGAAAAGCATGTGATTACAAGATTTATGTAATAGTTCTATAGAAAACATGACATCAAAAATATCCTCACTAGCTAGTGGGTAAAAGACAAAGGATTCTTTGGAAAGATAGATGGAATTTATGCTATGGTAAAGCTAAGAGACTACTACATCTATATAATGCCTCTAATATCTAGACTATATAGAGAGAGAAATTATCCATTTCAAGGATGCATAAGTCCCATTAACATACATTGTGATCACCATCAAAGGTGTATATAATTAGGCTACCATACTATCTCATTCCCTTAATAGAGAAATATAAAAAGCACAAGAATTTGGTGTTAAAGTTGGGGTTGTTCACACATTTTATATGGATTCATCTATGCTACTAATAATTTTCCAGACTTAACTAAAACTGGAACAAGTTATAAACCTTTATGCATGTGCATTTTCAAATGATATGGGAAAACAAGTACAAGAAAAATTATGCTAAGACTATACAAATTCTTCCTTGAACCTTTATATAGATTAATATTTTGCATAGAATGCCACAGACTAAGCAAGGAAACCATGAGAGTAATAAAAAACATTGGAATTTGGTATCTTTGAGAGGATTATACCTATTTAATAATATATGGGTTAACTAATTCTCCTCATATCCTGCCTAAATATAATATCTGAAATATTCTAATCTTGGGAGAGATTTCCTATCAACTATTCTCAAAGGATTTAATACATCATTAGCCAAAGGATGCAAGGAAAAATACTTATTCCATACAACATAAACCTTGATTATTATGGATTATTGAATTCCAAGCAAGCAACACAAGGGGTTAATACTATGCTTGAGTATAAATTCTCATAAGGTTAGTTCAAAACGCATGACCCCTTTTATTTTGTTGTAAAACATTGTGAAATGGTTTCCATGAATTGCCCATATACACATGAGTAGTGAAATAATGAATTACTTATGGAAACATTGTAGACTGGGATGAAGTACAACTAAGATTAAAATCTAAATATCTTTCTTCCTTCCATGGTTCATCATCTGATGAGAAAATAGAAACAATAAAACGATAATTAGTAGAAGCTAAAATAATGATAAAATAAGAAGAGGAAGATGAGACAAATTGAAGAATATATGATAATGAAAGAAGAATAACTTAGTATAAAACTTGAATAAGAAGAGAGAGGTAGGAGAAAAGAAGAAGAATAAATTAGAAACAAAACTAAAGAAAAAAGAGAAAGAGAAAGGAGGGACAAATATTGATAGCTAATGTAGAAAGAGATAAGAAAGAACTGGAAAAATAAACACAAAATTGAATTAGAAAGGATGAGAAAATAATAAGAACAAAAAGAAATGGACAAATATGAGAGATAGGATAAAGAGAACCTTAAACTAGCAAGAAAAGAAAAGCTAGAGGAAGAAGCAAGGAAGAAAGTAGAATAAGGTAAACTCTAACAAGAGAGTTTATTTTTAAGCAAAGAATAAGAAAATCATTACTAGTAATGTAGAAAATACAAAATATAAACCACATATGTTTTTTTGAGCATGTATACTATGAAATCAATCCTAATGTGATGAATGTAGTCACGAGCCTCATTCATAATACGTGTGAGGGACGACAAATTGATCATCCTCTATCAAAGATTGTTTTAATTTTTTGTGGAGATTGTAAGGAATGAAATAATAGATTTGTATAAGAATGACTTTAAAGAGAATATACTTGAAGATTCTCAAAAAAAAAAACTAGAAAGGCTATTTTTGGGATTGCAATGGACTATTTTCCTAACTCTTGCAGAAAGGTGAAGACTATTTGAAATGTTAGGAGAATAGAGTTGTCATTTATTTGCACTCTAACCACAAAGAAAGATTATGAGAAATAATATGAAATGAACTAAATTCTTACATTAACCAATATAGTGTATAGAAAATGAGCATTCAAGCTACATTTCCTTGCTTAGAGAAGGACAAAACATGATGTTTCAAGGATATACTAATTTTTTTTGTATAAGATTATATATATTTGTAAAATATTTAATGTCCTAAAGCCAATTTCAAATAAATTTATCGAACAATTAACCACAAAAGTAAGAATAATATAGTAAAGAATCTATAATTAGATGTTGCAAACCATAAAGAGAGAAAGGATATAGGTGGCATGCAATAACCTGCTTTTATGAGGAAGATTATAGAGTTGCAGGAAAGGTATATGAAATATGTTAAAGATGCAGTTCAAACTAACAATGCTTTTACAATAGCTTTAGTGCTTCTTGTTGTAGTAATATCTAATAAAAATTTTGTAGAAAATAACTCAAGATTATAATAGATATGGCAGTTCATGTTCGCTCAAAATAACTCAAGATTTATGTCTACATACAAGATTATGGTAGATACTAGAAACATAACCATTATAATAGTTAAATATGATACTATCAAATGTAAATACATGGGCATAATTGTATATTTTTCAGCAAATAAGAGGAAACACATACACATCCTTGAATTGGACAATTTTGTAGTTGGAGATAGTTGTCGAGCTTACACAAAATTGTACATACAAAAAGAGTCCCAGGTACACCTGTTTCTTTGGTGGGAATTGAGCAAAAGGCTGCATTCTTACAACACATTCTATAATATCACATATTGCACAAACAATTTAGCATGGGTGATATAGTTAAACAAAGAAAATTTTGGAGCAATCTCTTGACTATGTAGAGCCACCATTAGAAAGAAAAGATAATTCTTGGAAGGGCCAAGGAACAACAAAGTTTCACTTTGCTTAGAAAATGGTAATATTGTCACAAATGAAGTTCAATATAAGACTGTGAACATGAACCTTACTATAGATATGGTACCATATAAATCAATGGACAATGAGTGCATATAAAATGGAGGAACCTAAAAAAAACCAAGGAAGATGAAATATTTAGTCATTATGCTCAATTTATCCATCCATGATTAAAGGAAGAAACATTTCAAAGGTAGATAGATTATAGTATACCTAAAGTATGTTATATTTATGAAGTAATATTTAATCAATTAGGTTGTACGATTAGCTTTTTTTTTTTAATATTGTAATGGGTTTTAGCTATTTTTTCCGTAAAACCTTATTAAATTTTATATGTATGTGTATTTCAAGAATATGTCAATGAATAATAAAATATATAGTTTTCAAAGATCTTGTGATTATAACTCAAAGACCTCTCGAAAATAACTATGGATCACATAAGAAAGAATTCAAATAAAAAAATATATATTTATATAATTAAGTTGAATACATGTGATTTCTTCAATGTTTAACATGGAGTTGACACATGGTATTTAAAAAATAATATTTAATAAAAGAATGTATATTCATTAGTTCATCATTGTGAAAACTTTTTTAAAATTAGAAAAGCTTAAAGAAATGTTTGCACATCCACGAATTTAATTCCTCTTAGTATATGACAAATACAAAGTTAAAATGGATCTTGATTAACATATTTCAATAGTATCTTAGTTACTATGTACAATACTTCAATACTTTTAATTGTCAAAATGAATTTTGATTTAGAATGAGCAAAAATTGAAAAAAGTTTTACACCTTCCTCTCACTACATAATAGATAGAGTCCTTCTCATTGCATATAGATCCATAGTTAAATAAATATATAATATAAATACATACATGAATTTTTTTTGTTTCTCATTTTAAACTAAAGCAAATATGAGTCCTTTGAATATCTTCTACCTCTGAGATTCATCTACTTTCTATATATGCAACCCACATTTTTCCTTTTTCTTTTTGCGAGAAATGTTTGTATATTCTACGTGAAAAATATACATTTGTTTTAGTCTTCAACGCAACAATGCTTCCAACCATAAAAATTATAAGAAAAAAATTTGAATGATTATTTAAATTTAATTTAATTTAAATACAATTCACATCATTTTATTATATAGAAATTAATAAAAAAAATGTGTAAAACAAGTTAATCATTTTATATAATTCAAGCTTGGGGAGAGTGGGATCCATTAGGGTCTGTGAATGGAATTAATGTATCGATTTCCACATCGCCTTCAAATTTGTGGAATCCCAACCTCTGAAAATTCTCAAGATTGATAAGGCCGGTAACCGCCTTGAATGACTGAAAACCTATATTGAAGATTTAGATCTGCCTAAATTTGGTCTCCAGGTACTTTGAGGTGACAAACGATGCAGTCCCCTATTAAAGAAGCAGGGAGAGTAAAGCCATGTATGGATGGAGGCATTATCCCCTCTGACTTAATGGGTTCTTGAATTGTTTTCTGCTTCATGAGCTTTGCAAGCCAATTCTGTTCCAATCTAGAGATAAAAGATATTTGAGGGTAATACAGACGTTGGAGCCTCATGAACGACTTCCTCTTTCAACATCTTTCAATGGTGAGATCAAGTCAAACAGTTAACATCACTCTCTTAGCTTTAAATTTGACCAACCAGAGCTAAGTCAACTGTCAAGTGAATTTAAGTCAACAGTGAAATTAAATGAAACAATTACATTGTCTTTGTTTATCAAATTTTCAACATATTTCAAAATCTAAAATTGAATAAAGATAACCATGTAAAACACCAGTTACGAGGAATTTATGAAAGTGGTGGGAGGAATTTAACGAACTTGAGGTAGGTGCGGAAAATTTATTTATTGGATTGTAAATAATTGTTTTTTAAGTATTGAGGGGTTTTAGTAGTGCATTATATTAGATATTATTTTTATGTAATTTATTTATGACCATTTTTATGATAGGTAGTAGTAACTGATGGTAACCAGATTTCCCGGAAAGTCACCCATCTCATATAACTTCTAACTCAAGTCAGATTAACTGTAAAGTTTTTCTCACAATCAAACCCACTTAACTTACTACCTCATTTACAAAACCTTAACCATCTTCTCTATTAACCAATCATATAGAACATCAATCAATATTACATATACTATTGTAAAAATCTTTAAAAACTTCCTGCATCAAGCTGTGAATCAAGAATCCCTAACGTTTAATCCAGTGGAGCTTTTGATAATAAATACACTGAACGTACCTGCGGTTCTTTAAACCTTCCTAGATATTTCAGTAATCGGACATTGATGAAGACCCCGAAAGACATCTTATGTCTGTCCATGTTCCGCTTTGCCTTTCTCACAAAGTCCATAGGATTCTTGAGCGTTCCCATTGGAGGTACCCGCAAAGGTGAAAAACCAAAGTTATTTCCCCACGGTACTTGAGCTTCTGGCCTTAACATCTCTTCCATGTTCTGCACAGTTTTAGATTTCAAAGTATTATGTGTGTCTGAGCAAAGCTAAATGAATCAAATGTATTTGAATTGCGATGGTGTGAATTGTATAGTTTGAGGTTGATGTGCTTTTGTTAAGAGACTGTAAGTTTAAATTTAGAAAAAGGTCACAGTTTCTAATTTAGAGAGATAGTGTATGTATATTTCTATGTTGATTTTTTTATAATGAATAGATTTTTTTTTCCACAAATAAAAGTAATTTATACATTAATTTGATATTTAGTTTAACTGTGAATTTAATCTGTGAATTATAATATAATTTGGTGGATGTACATTTTGCTAAGAGTTTATAGAAGGGCATTTTGATATGGATGGTGGATTAGGGGAATATCCTAGAATCTGATGGTTAAAAGAGAGGTTAAACAGTTAACCTCTCTACTGATTGTCAATTTCTAGATATTCCTGAAATCTGCAATAAACATAAGTTTAACAATCATATAATCAAATTTAAAAATAAAAAAAATGTTATAAATTCAATTCCTAGATATTCCTGAAATATGCAATAAACATAAGTTTAATAATCATATAATAAGATTTTGAAAAAGATATTATAAATTTAAATATAGAAAAATGGTATATATATATATATATATAATCTTATCAAATCTCTACACTAAAACAGATTTGTTGTCCCATAAATAAATAAAAAACTTATAAACCATTTAATTATTAGAAATTGTGAGAGAGCAGGAATGCACAACATTCAAACACAAATAATTATTTTCTATATTCAAATAATCAGATATACATCAAATATATATAGGTGAACTAATCCTAATCTTAGAGAGAAGTTGAGAGAATCTCTCAACTTCCTCAACAACCCAATCCAAACTAAGTAAGCCTAATAATGGAGGCATTATCTCAAACACCCCCCTTTAATGCCTACATTACAAAAATGGAGAACATACTAATTTAATACAAACATTTGTCTGCCCTGGTCTTCATTAACATTTGTACCCACTCTGAGATCTCATAGGAAACGCTCTTTTCTCCACCATTTTCGAGCTACCAATCAACCCATTTAAAATACATTTGTTTCTGACCAACAATAATGAACTTTGCAAGATTAACAGTATTGACAACTCGGCTCGTCGGGGCTTCCGCGATAGAGCTGACAAGTGATGAACCATCCTATGGACCAATCACCATCTGTCAGATATTTCGCTTTCGGCTATCCATCAGTAGCTAGGCAAATGGTCTGAATACTGAATGTGTTCAAGAGCTAATCTAACAACTTGACCTGCTTCACATCATACTGTAACCTGTAACTGATGCTCCTTGGCCCGTAGAACAACAAGATCAGCATATAACAAATTCACACAATCAAATTAGCCAATTGTTCTCTCGTCCCTGTAGGACGTCAAGAACAACTAATTTAAATAATGTTAATTTGTTCAATAATTGGTTCTCTTCTACATAAATCTCATAGCAATAAATATAAGGCACTCCACACTATATTTCACACACTTGCAAATCATAATCTTCTCCCTGAAAGGTGAAAGTGATAGTCGGAAATTGATAGGAGGAACGCTGAAAGTGATGGTCGGGATGTATGTCAAAATAGAGGTCTAGTCCCAATGCAGAGCCATCGGTTTGTGGAAAGTGAATGGCAGAAATCATCATCTTGAATATCAAAAGTACCAGCATCGATATTCAATAATTCACCTCCAAGGCTAATTTCGTCCAACGAAAGATAATATAAACTTGAATGCGCGCTGTTTTGCATAAGAGCAGTTGAACTGTAAACATCGGCATTCATGGTAGCACTGTCGCCTATAACCAAAGGGCTGACCATGTAAGAAGGTTCGTCAAAACGCTGGAGACAGTATGAAAACTTATTACCGAACCCTAATGAAGCAAGTTGTGAAACTAAGGATAAAGAACCTCGTCCAAACCCTACAGCTCGTGGTAAGTGGCCTCCATTGGTTTGGCCGCAACCAAACACGATCTGGTAGACTGACGAACCTAAAAAGGTAAAAGTCTCGTTTGAAAGGATCCCTGAGGTGAAGTAATCAACTCCTATCGCTGTATTGTTGTTCTGGTTCTTCCAGTCCTGGTAAATAACATACAGAATCAACTGGAATGCTGCGAGCACACTTCCAACCCCATTTGGTACATAAACGAATGGATCGTTTCCCAGGAGGCCGAATATGAACCAGAAGGTGCCGCATAGGAAGACAAAGAGAGACCCGTACATGCATATGGAGAAGAATGCTGCAGCAAATCCGCAAAATAACTTTCTTGCTTCTCCGTCCAGTGCCAAGAGCGATACCACGACGACCATTCCAAAAAACATGAGAACAGCTATTAGAAATTTGACTCTCCTGAAATTTATGATGATTGCAATTCGGCGTCTCCTTGTATTGACAATTTCAGCATTCTTCTGAACCAATGATTCAGCACTTTTTCTTTAGAAATTTCGGCTGTGTGAAGATGAGACAACTCGACCCTACGATCTGCCTAAACAATTGACTGACTTGTCCTCCAGAAAGAATAATGAACTCGACTGGGGGTAACAGAACTTGGCCCCTCAGGGACCTAAACTCGGCCTCCTTTAGCAATCACACGTTAGAGAAAACTCTAAGCCGACGGCGAACAACATAGAAACTTACAGCAATTTCTAAAAAAAATAATTTTCTACACACACACTAATCCTATCTATGGCTCTCACATCTTCCTGGCCATCTCATGAGGGATTTAAGCCAGTAGAGGCTCTGATACCATATTAGAAATTGTGAGAGAGCAGGAACGCACAGCATTCACACAAAAATAATTATTTTCTATATTCAAATAATTAGATATACATCAAATATATATAGGTGAATTAATCCTAATCTTAAAGAGAAGTTGAGAGAATCTCTTAACTTCCTCAACAACCCAATCCAAACTAAATAAGCCTAATAATGGAGAGGCATTATCTCAAAGATAAAAACTAAATAAAAATATTGAAAAACCTGAAATCCATAACGCTGTTAGTCTTGAACTCTTCATTTGTCTAATAGCACAATGCTTTGACTGTTCGAATCTCTTTTCATAAGCATCTCGTAAACTATGATGATGTCTAACTGAAACCATTGAAAAGAATCAAAACAGATTAGAAATTAAACTGGGATAATAATGTATTTTATATAATAAATTTGATTATAGACTTTGAAATATTTCAGAATAGGATAAATAATAGAAAAGTTAAAGATACAATTTGATCGACAGAATTTGATGGACAGATCAATGGATGGAAGTTAATTAATGGACCTGTCTATAGATTGCAAAGTATTCACTTCTGTTTGTATTAAATTACATATCCATTAGAATTAGAATTAGGCTATATGAATTAGTGTTGCAAGTATATGGTGATTATATAGTGTATTTTTATGCCGATTGTAGATTTAGGAAAGAAGTTGTCTATTTAGCATGTGGAATAGTTGGGATGGTAGTTGGAGTGTTTGGAATCCATTTTTGATAGTGGAAATGGATTTAGCACTATCAAAATTTTTAGGGTACTCAAAATACTAAAGTTTAACAACTGTAAACGAGATTCTGATAAAATCTTTGCCAATTTTTTTCAAAATCTTTGTCGGATTCTGAGCCATTCTGCTGTTTTTTTAAACTAAGCGTTTAAGAAATATTTTAAACTTTATCGTTAAAAAGAATATGGAATTATATAAAATATTTTTTTATTTAGATTGTAAATTTAAGAAATATCTTAAAATTTAAAACAGTCAAACAATTAAACTGACTTTCAGTTTCCAAAATATTCCCTCAAACAACAATCGACAAAAAAATCAGTAATCACATAACTCCTGCATCAGTCTTGATTTATTTGATATCCTCCACAGGAAAAGTAGCAGAAGAGAGAGCAACAGGCATATACTCCACTCCAGGAGGTCCCCCAATTGGGAACCTGCTATCATGAATCCATCCTTTAATTCTGGGTACAAAGCTCATCACATCAACCAGTGTGTACCGTACCACCAACATCATATACCAGAGTACTCTGACAAAACTTGGTTAATGTACTTGTGACAAAAAAATTAGGGGAAGCTTATTTTCCAGTTCATTTGTTCATAAATATGAGGTAGAAAATGTCTATCACAGAACTATGTATCTACTTCAATTTTAATATGGGCATTTCTTGCCTCATGTATTTATGAGCGGATGGACTGTAAAATAAACTTCGCTAAAAAAATTAGAAGGCTGGCTTTATAATTCCTACGATTGACAGTAAGAAATGTCGGTGGGAGATCAGGATTGTCGGCTCTCTTGGCGAGAGAAAACAAGGTGGACATGAAATAAATGGCATCTCCGAGGGCGTGATAGATCCTGACAACCATGGTGGCTCCGGCCTTGCTCGTTCTGTAATTCAGAATGTGGAGCCCACTAGTTTGCAGATACAGTCATCAACCCAGCCGTCATATGATTCTTCGCCAGGAGGAAACTCTGCAATAAAATGTGTCGTCATCGACTTTTATTGTTTTTTTTCTGCCATCGCAATAACCCATAGTAATCCTAGTCCATGGGGTTTGGTTCGAAGGTGAATCATGATGAAAACGTCATAATTTTGTTTTAAAAAAAAAAGGTTAATTAAGAGTTATATTTTGAGTGATTTTGATCGTTTAGATATAATGGGTAGAGATTTTGCAAATAATAAGTTTAGCCTGCAATCATGTAAGACCCACATTACCAAACAAACAAACAAAAATATTTCACAATCATCTTTTTTCAGCAAAATAAAGTCATGATCTATGGTTTTTCATCACTCAAAATTAAGTAATTTAGGTTTAATTGTGAATAGTTTTCAATATTGATTTGGAATTTGGTAAAAACTTATTTAAGAATGTATTAATTTTGCATAATTAGTTAAATTAATTTATACATTCAATTTCATCACTAAAATTGCATAATCTAAAATAATTAATTAACTTCAAAATAATTAAGAAAATAATCATATTGTTAAATATATTTTTGAGTTGAAATGATAAAGGTTTTTAAAATATTCTAACATTTTGAATAAACATTCTAATTATTATCATTATAAAAAAAAATTGAAATTAAAATATAATAATAATAATTTTAAAACTTATTATAACATTTAAAATAACTGTTCTAATTATTATCATTATAAAAAAAATTAAAAACTAAAATATAATAATAATAATTTTAAAACTTATTATAACATTTAAAATAACTATTTTACAAAAATCTAACTCAAAATTTCATAAATGTATCAAATCTTTCAGTGAAAATCACATTGGAGAAATTTGTGTTTCGAACCAGCCAGTGTGGTTCATCATCTTGTTCATCATCAAGACAAGATGATGAACCACACTCGCTGGTTCGAAACCCGTCGACACAAATTTCTCCAATGTGATTTTCACGGAAAGATTTGATACATAATTTATGGATCACAGAAGTCAAATTCCTAAAATTTCAGAAATCTTTTAATAACAAGAACAAAGTTATAACAAGAAATTATAATAATAATAATTTTAAACCTTACAATGAAATATAAAATTAAAATTAAAAATAACTGTTTTACAAAAATCTAATTCAAAATTTCAGAAATCTTTTACAGGAACAAAGTTATAACAAGCGAGGAACGAAGTTGTTAGCTTAAAGGAAACACTTCCCAGCAATGTTGAAAGATCAATGTAGTGGACGGAGTAAATTGATTTTTTCATAACATGATCAATAAGGATCAGACAGAAATTGAAGAGTTATGCAGTACATAACTTTGGATCTTCAAAATTGTGACAACAACAGGGGAGAGAAATTACCATTATGCAAGAAAAAAGCGGGTTCCTGGAGACTATGGGTTCCTGGTAGTGAGAAATTTCTGTCATGGCTTCTTCGAATTCGAAGATGATGGGTACAGACAAAGACAAGAGCGAGCTGCTGAAAGGATATGAATTTAATGAACTGAAAAACAACAACAACAGGAGCACAGATAAGTATCAGCATAGATTGGTAGGAGCACTGATAGGAGCCAAATATCAATATATCTTTTTGAAGTTGAGTTTAAGCTAAGGGCAAATGTTGTTGGTTTTTGTCTGATAGTACTTATCATCAAGATTGTGCAAGGTTAGGTGTCACAGTTTTATATTTCCAGGTAAGTTTTGTTTTTACAGGTGGTTTCATTTTCCATTTAAAATATAAAATTTAAAAAAAATAATAAAAAATAAATCTCTCATATTTATATATTTAACGTATATATGTTTAATTATTGTTTGATGAGATTAACTAAATATTTCATTTTATAATTGAAATTGAAATTGAAATTATAAATTTAAGTTATTTAATTTATAAAATTTAAATACTCTTAAAAACATTTTTAATTTAACAAAATTTAAAAAAATTTATAAATCAAACACTAAATATATATATATATATATATATATATATATATATATATATATATATATATAAAAGCTGCTTAAATAAAACAAAATTAAAAAAAATAATGCTTATTACTTTACCAATTGAATTTTAATGGTGTTATAAATGTTGAGCTTTAAAGAAGGTAATAAACTTATGTCTTATCTGCAACCCATTAAGAATGCTTTGTAACATAAAAACATTTAATACTATGCAAACTGTTATTTAATGATCTACAGAATAAATTTTAATTACATTTTAAATTTTAGACTTACATATCTAGCAACGTTTAGTGGAACAACAGTTAGAGAACATAAATGTGTTCTCAGGACAACCCTTGTTTTCATCTGACTACCAAGAATATTTCAATAAAATACAGTTAGAGAACATAAATGTGTTCTCAGGACAACCCTTGTTTTCATCTGACTACCAAGAATATTTCAATAAAATTGATAATCACGAGAGAAAAGGCTAAACCATCAAAATCTCATGGTCCTGCCCCAAAATTTCATAGTCCTACCCTGCAGATACAAAAGCAAAGTATCATAAAATTTGGAATCATCACCGTGAAGGTGAACCAATGAAATTTTTATCATGTTAGAGGTTTTTTCATCTGTTTAAATTTTTTTAAACACATTCATCTTATTGTTTAAATATTAGAAGTATCTAATTTGTTAATTATTTTAAAATTTTATTTTCAATTAAAAACAAAATAATATGTAATATATATTATTAATTTAGTAAATTAAACTATACAAATCAAAATAATTTATATTGTTTAATTTTGTATTTATTTACACAATTTTTTTTGATATTATGTAATATTAATTTTATTAAAAAAAAAAATTTATTTATAGTTTAAAAAAATTATATATATATAATATTGCAATCCTAACATGTTAATTAAATAGTGTTGTTTTTAATTAAAAATTAGAATTAAAATTATATAATTGAAATTTTGTAATGACAAAAAAGTTTAATCATTATATTAAAATACTAAAATATTTATGAACATAATATAAATTTATTTATATTAAATTAGCATAGATTTATACTCTAAATATATCAAGGGTTAAGAACGACAAAATCTCTCAAGGTGTAAACCTTTTTTTGAATGCAAAACTTGAGGAAAGGTTTGCACCTTGAGAGATTTGATCTCTCTCGGTACTTGATAGATACGAGGTTAAGATAGATCTTGGTTAGTTTCAGTCGTGCGTTGATATGTTAAATATGTCTAAGATTAATCTGACCATTTTAATTTTAAAATAGTTTAGTTACCTCAATTTCTTGAGATGATAGAGATTGTGAATAGCTCGAATGATGAAAAATGATGAAATAAAAATTTTGAATGTGGAGTGACAATGTAACAGTTGAATGATACACAATGTGAATAATAAGAATGTAGTCAATTACAAATAGTTTTCAGTGTGATCAATCTCAAACTATTTTCTTCTATTGTTCTTATTATCGCACATGTTAGTTTTCCATCTTTTCATATCGATCATATGAAAAAGGCAATTGAAATAGTAGACCATTCAAAACTTTAACTCGATTTATTGTAGTAAACTTCATACTTTGTCTTTCCTGCTATCCAATATTAATAGTAGCATTCTCCAAAGTCAATCGTTGTGATTTATGGAGTGTTAAACCCAAAGTAAGTTTTAATGTACTTGTTTTCTATTATCTCATTTGAATAAAGTGACTAACAACGTTGAATGATGGAAAATGGAAATAATAAGCAAATATTACAGGTTAGTGAACACTTTATTTAAGATGAAAATGTGTGTTTTATTTATCGTTGATTAACTATAACACAAGAAATCAATGCACATCGTCAATAAATTTTTGTACACTAAAATCAATGCTGAATATTAACATAACTAATTTGAAATTAATGCACATCATACATCTAGTTACATCAATTCAGAAATCAACATTTGCAATGAAATCAATGCATCTAGTACAAGAAATCAAATAGGATTATAAATCAGCATTTACATTGAAATCAATGCATCTAATGCAAGCAATCAAATAAGATTAGAAATCATCTACACTAAAATTAATGCATCCAATGCAATTAATGAAATAGGATTAGAAATCAGTGTTGCACTTAAATGATTGCTTCTATTAAAGTAAAAACCCAAAATATTCAAGTCTTTCTAAATCCAAATTCTTTTACCTTTTGTAAATTCCTTACTTCCTCTTCCTATATGGTTAACCGTTTTTAATATTATATAATACTATATAATATCTATATTTTTTTGTGTGTGTCTCTTTATTCTCCCCTCTCTCTCCTTACTCCATATCTGTGTCTATCTCCCTTCCTCTTTCCCCCATCTCTCTCTTCTTGTCTCTCTCCCCCCCGCCATCTATATATATATATATATATATATATATATATCTCCCTCAAACTCTCCTTTGTAATTCTGTCTCACCCCCCAAACACATGATCTCTCTCTCTCTCTCTCTTCTCTCTCTCTCTCTCTCTCCGCCATCTGTATCTATATCTCCCTCCATCTCTCCTTCTTTGTCACTCTATATCACCGCCCAAACACATGCTCTCTCTCTCTCTCTCTCTCTCTCTCTCCCCCCCCTTCCCTTTGTCTTTATATTCTTCCCTCTCTCCCACCTCCATTTATATCTCTATCTCCCTCTATCTCTCCTTCTTCGTCTCCCTATATCACCCCTAAAACATACATATCTATCTATCTTTCTCTCCCACCCTAATCTAGATTTATGAAGGAACGGAATGAAATACGGATTTAAATAATGACACAAAGATACAAAAAAGCATAACTTCAATTAATAAATAACAAGTGTTGAAAATTGTTTACATGCAGAAAAGAAACAAATTAGCACAGGTGATAGTAGCTTATCTCTAAGAAGACATGTGACGAGTACATGCCTTTTGAACTGTGTTACAATGAGCCTCGAAGGCCTTTTTATTATTGAGAAACAATGGAAAGCCATAAACATCCCAAACCTAACCCTAGGAGATGAAGCGGAAAACATTTGTGGGCCTTGTTGGGATTATTTGTAATGCCAACTTCTCATAATCGTAAGTTGGGAATATGATCTTCGTTTGGAACACATGATGCCTCGTTATAAAGATCTATTTGAGGATAGAAAAATTTCTTGAAAATTCCAAAACCTATGCATTTGGGCTTGGCACATTTTCCAAAAAAAAATGTCATTTAGGGTCTCATAATAGCTCCAGAAAATCAGGACCCAAAAAACTGCCAAAATAGAAAGTTGTACTAGAATTAAAGAAACTAAAAGAAAATAGTGTTGGGGGTCCAAGTGCAGTAGACGAGTGACCACCAATATCCACTTGGATTAGTCCTCCCTCCTTAGGAAGCAATGGTCCCCATTGTGTTGAGTACCCCCATGAGATGGGGAAAGTTCTACTGAACTTTGTTCCTGGTGAGCAACTTGCATTGGTGCAGGAGCTGGTCAAATTTGACAAATCAATACTGTTGGATCATTTTTTGGCAAGTGTTACTGATCTTTTTTTCCATGATCCGATTATTTGTGTCCTATTTAATGCAATGTGGGTTGAAATTTGTTGGTGTCAACTGCTCAAAAATGTTTTTTTTATCCATCAATGGTGGAAAGTATGGCGGAAGGCAGTCCACATTGAATATGGGCTTCAAGCCAAGGAATGGGAGGCTACTGAGCTCAAAAGTTTTGTCTCCCACAACCTTGGTGATGGAGTAAGGTCCATATCAGAGTGGTTGAAACCTGTGATAAGCTCTGACAAGGTGTTCTTTGTGCAAATGCAACCAATTTGTTTTTCCACCTAAAACTTATGTGGCACCCAATGTTGTTCATGTCATTGTTTGTATTTGGCATTGGATTTATCCAAAATGTTGTGAACTTGCTGGAAAATGTGCTAAATGCATTCAATAAACCTCATGGCTTTATCAACTTCAGACTAAACATGGGTAGATTCTTCGTATGTGGTTGCAAGAGGCAGTGCAACATCAATGGGACACAATGGTTGAAATCCTAGGCCCAATTGAAAGTGGTTGTGTTCAGTCGAGATATGGAGAGATTTGTTATAACTGTGTTGGACATAGGGAAGACTTTCATCCCATGTTCACATATCCTTAGAGTTGTACATGTGTAGTATATGCACAATCATCTTGTTGACGATCTTTATCTGCCCATTAGTTTGGGGGTGGAATACAGCTGAGTTGGTGAATTTGGTGTCCAATAATAACTAGAGACTTGACTAGAATGCACTTAAGAACATGCTAACTAGATCTGATATAATGGTCTGTAGGATCCCAAAATGTACCCACACTCGTTCAAAAAAGAGTTTGTAAATGGCTTATGTTGTGATACTCTTCTTGGCATTAGAGGAATTTTGAGGTCTAAAATGGGCCATAAAATAATAGTGGAAATAATAAAATAAGATTAGATTACATCATCAAGTTTTAGAGGGAAAAATGAAAAAACTACATTTTCAGCTCGTATTTTCAACTTATCTCTCTATGGATTTACTCAAATTTCTAGCGGGGACACTCATTGGATGCATAATTTGATTCCTCATCCAAGGAGTACCCATGTTGCATACTTTCGATGAAACATGTTACATGAAAAAATGAGAAATACATGAAAAAAATTATTACAATCATGTTTTTTCATGTATTTCTCATTTTTCATGTAGCAGGGTCCATCTAAATTATGCAAAATGGTTACTCCTTGGATGAGGAATTAAATTTTGCATCCAAAAAGTACTACCACTCAAAATTTGAGTAAAACCTTAGAGATATAAGTTTAAAATACGAGTTGAAAAAGTAATTTTATTATTTTTCTATTTTTTAATCTTTTACATTTTTACTCCAAAAATGTTGAATCATCCCGTATGGTTGACATAATCTTATTGAATCCTATTGGTTCTTACAAAGTTTATTTTAGTTGTACAATTTTCTTAGGGGGGCCATTTTAGACCTCAAAAAATCTCTAATGAAGCAACCAATATGTCCATCTTAGAATACTTGTCAACGACCACAAGCACGCATTCATTGCCATACATGGTAGAAGGAAGGACAAACATATAATTCATGGATATTGATTCTCGGGGCTGGCTAAGAGTAGGCATAGGAGTATATGGACCTTTCTTCTTAATGGTTGGCTTGGCAATGACACGGGCAATGCAAGATCTAATATATTTTCCAACATCCTTTCGGATATTTGGCCAATAAAAATGCTTTTGCAGCGCTGCCACTATCTTCTCTACACTAAAGTGTCATGCGACCCGAATGTAGTGTGCTTCTCAAATCATCATGGAACGCTCACTTGAAGGAAAAAAAAGGTGTCCCATGTGGCACAACATTGCACTGGATGTGGAAGTATAGAACTCACTTGTCATCCATCAACATATAATATGCTGTGGAAAATTCTGGATCATTTGTGTAAAGTTGCGACCATCCATAAGTATCGTTCCGATAAGAGTCTAGGATAGTGGTCAATGCCATAACCAGTGGAAACTGAGGAAATAGACAACATTATTTGTGATGCCCTTCTTGTACTTAATGTTCATATGAAATTGTTCCAAATATGTGGACCATTTCTGATGGAAGAAGTTTTGTAACTTCCTTTGTTTGTATAAACTAAATAGGTTAGTGATCCAATGTGGATGATCGTCTCCTTCCCAAGAATGTAAAGTTTCCGCTGTCGGCAAGCCTACACAATGGAATGCATATCTTTATCATAGGTGGGCTATTTCTGAATTCTATGGGGGAGCTTATCACTCTGATAGGCCACGACATGCCCTTGTTGGGTGAGAATTGCTCCCATAGCATAGTCAAAGGCATTGGTCTCAATTTCAAATGGTTGTTGTAGGTTTTGAAATATGAGTACTGGTGCAGAAAAAATGTGGTGATTCACATCAACGAACACATTTTTTGGCACTCGAAGCATAAAAAAATTTCTTTCACTCCACCCTTGGTAACTTGACTCAAGGGCCAAGTGATATGAGAGAATCCTAACACGAACTTTTGATATAAATTGGCAATGCCCAAAAAGCTGCAAAGCTCTGTTAAAGTGGTGTGGGTTGTCAAATTTTGAATGAATTGGATCTTAGGTGGATCCACATGCACATCTTACTCATCAATGATGTAACGTAGATATTGGACGTGGTTCATGCCAAAGGTGCATTTCTCTAAGTTGGAACATAGTTTGTGTTGTCGTGGGGTTTGAAGGACTTGCCGAATATGTTGCAAGTTCTCTTCCCAGCCCTTGTTGAAGTTGAGGATGTCATCCAGATATACAACCATGAACAAGTTGGTGAAGGGATGTAAGATGTCATCCATCAACCTTATAAAAGCTTCAGGGGAATTTTTCAACACGAAGGGCACGACCAACAACTCAAAATGGCCCTGCTTGGATTTGAAGGTGGCATTCCATACATCTATGGGTTCTACTGGAACCTGGTGATAGCTAGACTTCAAATCAATCTTGTTGGAGTACTTTCCACCCTTGAGCTTCTAACACTCCCCTCCCAACATTTTCTTTATTTTACAATCCCTTTGGATAAATATGAAGCAGAGTGCTACTATGACATGACACGACCTCCAAATTATAGTTATGGAAGTGGGGTCGACAAACCGAAAATTTTACTTACAACACTTAGAGAGCACATACCACTCAGAAGGATGAAAGCCACCCCAGGTGGTCAATCCCTAAGATGGACACCATTTTCACTGAGATAACACCCCAACTAAATGAACAACAAGGAAAGAGAGTGGTTATAGGCCTCCAAAAACACACATAGGATCGATTCCATGCGGTTATGGCCTAAATTCCCCTATTCTGAGCATGTGGTCCTAAGATCTGAGCCAGATTTATATGCTAGCTTCAAGACCACTTCCCAGAATTCCTATAACTTTCCATAATCATATTATACATGCCAAAAATTCTAGACATTCAAAGTTGAACCCAAAACTTGACCTAGACCGCCTAAAACATGATATGCGTTTTTCCAAACATATGGTAAACATGTAAGATACAGGTCATGGATGCATATATGAGTATGAATCTCTAAAATTCATATAAAAATCATCAATAAGGTCTAATTCCGTCTCAAGTAGCTACAACAACACTAGTTATTCCATGCATTCATTAATCATTCAATAACTTTATCAAAGCATAACAAGAATCGTATTTATAGCACATCACATAATCATGCTTATAAACAACATATAACTATAACATTAACCATGAAAAAACAACCATCAAATCAACATTATAACAAGTACAAGTGCTCATAGATCACTATAGGAAAATAGATCTTATTAAAATATGAAAAAGCCAACCAATCCAAGGACTTTCATGTACCAACCAACCATACATTGGGTTGAACCAATCACCCTCGTGCCATATTCCAAGTATGAATGTGGTATCTCATGGGATAAACCGAGACATGAACAACCAAGGGAATCTAGAGGTTAAACCACCTCCACCCTCAAACTACCATGATCTCACGTAAATTGGTCCTGAGATCACATAACAAAACCAATCTTAGATGCCTAAAAATTCCTTCACCATAACTTGAGGAATTTTCCTGTCTCCATCCACTTTTTGAGGGATTCCCAGAAAAAAAAAAACCTTCTCCACCGCCAACCATTGGGAATTTTCCTGAGACCACCTCACCCAATTCCAAAACCTTCTAGTAATCCAAATCTCGACCAAGAAATGAATCCCATCACACCATGACTATCCAGGAAATGGCAAGGCAAGGATGAAACCATTGTCAAACCTGAAAAAAAACATGTCAATGAAAAAAAATGAACCAAATAAAAAAAAAACATGAACCATGCATTCACACCTTAGCTAGGAAATTACACATGCAACCTGTTACCTGCAAAATCTTCCTGTTGAAGTTTTTCATCCAACCTTCTCCTTGATTTCCTTCACTTTCTTTGGATCTCCTTTTCTTTCCTTTTCCTTCATTTTCTTGATTTCTCCTCTTGGATCTCTCTCTCTCTCTTTCTTACATGACTCAAGGTGAAACTGTCAAAATTTAAACCAACAAGAGTTGTGAACTGATTCTCTGATGCCTTTTATTATTGATGTCTCTGTTTTCTTCGTTTTCCTCTAATTTCTTTAGCATGAAAATGTGTCCCTTCACCTTCCTTTTCCCCTATTTTTCTTTATTTTCATAAATAAATGTCAATTATTGCCTCTTTTCTTTTGCCAATTTCCTTAGCCATTAAGAAACCAAAAGTGATGCCCACTGTAGTGTTTTCCCAACATTTATCTTGGAATATGTGTCTCATGACCTTGGTCTTATTTTTCCTTTATTAACCTTGATTACATGAACTATAACTTGGGGCAGTTACAAAGCCTTCCTCCTTGGTGGAACACCGTCCTCGGTGTTCTATGACACCTATGACTAGAAAACCATTGAAAAACAAAACATATTTCCTATGGAGCTTTATAACATAACTTGATGTGGTATTCACAATAAAATCTTGTTATAAACAAAATAAACACCCCGCTTATTGGAGCTTTATAATGCAACTCATCACAGTATTTACAACCATAGACATATATATACATATACCAAAACTCATTTTCTTGAACCAACAAATAATGAAGGATACAAAGCCTGCATCTGATCAACCATAGCTTCGTCGGGTTGAAAGTGCTTCTACTACACTTTAACTTTCTCTATTGCTTGGTTCCAGAGCATGATATATTTATACTGCAATATGCATTGTGGTTCTGGTTGGAATCCTCCCTCTGGTTCCACCTACAATACGTACCATTCAATCACATGATTAGCATCCTACACATATCTCCTAAGTATTGTAAAATGGAAAACATAATGTACTTTCCCTATCATAAATAGTTCAAGTTTGTAGGCCACTAGTCGAATCCTCTCAAGGATCTCAAAAGGCCCGCAATACCGAGATGCCAACTTGGAACATGACCCAATCCTCAAAGATCTCCTCTTTGGCTTGATGTGAAAGTGCACATGCTCCCCAACCTGAAACTCCTTAAAGGCTCTGTGTTGATCTACATAAATATTATGTTTGTCACGTGTTGCCTTCAAAATCCTCTTAATAACGTGCATTTCATCTTCCATATTTGCCAACATATTCGGTCCAATCAACACGTTGTTCACTGGATCACTCTAGTTGATAGGAGTACTACAACTCTATCCATAAAGAACCTAAAATGGACTCATCTTACAGGACTCTTGATACCCATTATTATATGCAAACTCTACGAGTGGAAGATACTCCTCCCACATCCACTGTTGATGCATTGCATACATCCTCAACATGTCCTCAAGAACCCTATTCACCCTCTCTATCTATCCATCTTCCTTTAGATGATAAGTTGTATCGAAAGCCAACTGTGTCCCCAAACCTGCAAACAACTCCTTCAGAAACCTGGAAGTGAACTTGGCATCTCTGTATGATATGATCTTCTTGGGAACACCATGCAATGTCATTATTTCCATAATGAAGATCTAATCTACTTCGTTAGCTAAATTCGTAGACTTAACTTCAATGAAGTGAGATACCTTACTTAGCATGTCAACCACAACCATTATGGAATCATGTTGCTTTGATATCCCGGGAAAACTTGTAATGAATTCCATGGAAATGACTTCCCATTTCCATTTTGGAATTGGAATAGGCTACAATAAACCAACTGTATTATTACACTCAGCTTTTACCTACTGACAGTCAAAACATCTCACAAAAAACTCAGCCACCACTTTCTTCAAGTTCGGTTAATGAAAAAATTTCTTAACTACTTCCAATGTCTTTTGATATCCCGGATGACCTAAATATTACTTAACATGGAACTCCCTAAATATAAGCTTCTTATCCTCACTGTTGTCTGACACATAAATCTTATTCTTGAATCTAACCAAGCTATTTGTCGTGAGATGATACTCCTCATCCTTATAGCCTTCACCCTGCTGTTATAACGTGTAAGATTCACTCAAGTAAATGTGTCCCATAAGAACTCATTGATGCAATGTGATTTACCTGCACTCTCCTATTGAGATCATATGCAACCTTGTTCTCTTTTCCATCAATTTACCTGATCTAGAAGTAAAACACATTGAGGGTATCCAACCATCTAGCTTGTTTGATATTCAGATTAGGTTGGTCAAAATAGTACCTTAGTCCACTATGATCACTCATCAGAATGTCTCCATACCTTCATAGTATGAATTATAACTTCCAATTCAATTTCACGAGTCACATAGTTCTTCTCGTGCTCATTCAAAATCCTTAACTCATAGAATACTACTTATCCTTCCTACATCAAGGCTCCACCAAGTCCTGTCTTGCAATATTTTTCACATACCACAAACCCTTTGTTGATATATACAATCTTCAAGAGTGGATAATTGTAAGAAAATGCTTCAACTCTTCAAAGCATCTTCACATTCCTCATTCCATTCAAGCTTATTTCCTTTCCTCTACAAATATTTAATAGGATAGGCAATCTATGAGAAGTTTATGATGAACCATCTATAATAACCTTCTAGTCCTATGAATGATCTAGCCTCATCCACCTTCCTAGGAGATGACCACTCCATGATAGCTTTAATCCTTTATAGATCCATTGTTATACCTTCCTTGGAAACAACATGGCCCAAGTAATCAACTTCATTCTGAAAGAAATTTCACTTCCTAATCTTGGCATACAACTGATGCTCTCTCAACAATCTTAAACACTGCTACCAAGTTCTTTCATGTTTTTCCTCATTCTTAGAGTATATCAATATATCATTAATGAACCCTATCAAAAAAATTTCCAGATAAGGACACAATGCATCATTAATCAAACACATGAAATTATCTAGAGCATTAGTAAGACCTACAAACTCATAATTACCATACCTTGTACGGAATGTAGTCTTGTAGATGTCCTCTTCTTTGATGCGCACCTAATGATATCTTGATCTCAAGTCAATATTTGAGAACATTGTTGCTCCCTTCAACTGATCAAAAAAGTCATCAATTTGTGTCAAAGGATACCTATTCTTGATCATCACCTTGTTCAACTACCTCTAATCAATTCAAAACCTTAAATTACCATCCTTCTTCTTCACAAACAACATTGGTGCACCCCTAGGCGACACACTTGGAATTATGTATCCTTTATCAAGAATTTCCTTAAGTTGCAACTTGAATTACACTAACTCTAGAGTGGTCATCCTATATGGTTCCTTTGATGTTGGCGTTGGTCTCGATACAAACTCAATACAAAAATCTTCTTCCCTATGAGGTGGTAACTCCGAAATATCTGTCAGAAATACATCCTGAAACTACTGTAAAACTAGATACATGTTCAAGACTTAGCATCCTCAACAACCTTCCCTTTGTCACTAGAAATGTGCACCGTAAATAATACACATCCTTTCCTGCAACTTTTCTTTTCCTGCATAGTTGTAACCATTTTCACTGATGTAGGCTTCTTCTTTCCCTATAAGATTCCCTTCTCTCCATCATCATCCAAGCACTCAATAGCCTTCTTGTAATAATATACCTTAGTGCGGTGAAGCAACCAATCCATACCCAAAAGCATGATATATGAACCCAATGGACTCACATTTAGATGTGTTTATGTAGGCATACCATTCAACTCAAATAAACAAGATATCACCCAACGATGAACTCTTTTCTTAGTCCCTATAGCCAACTACACCAACCAAGACTTTTTATGTACTTCTTTACTCAAGCCACACTTATCCACCAAGTCAATACTACCATAACTGTAATTAGATCTAGGTTAAATAAAAATAGAAACAACTCAATCATAGAGCTTACCTTCCATCTCAATAATGGATGCTTGGTTATCCACCTGCTTATTATCAAATTCTGCATAAATACGAGGAATTTTCTTCCCAAAATCCCCAACTCTCAGTGCCTCGTGAGAACTATAAATATGAGGTATACCACCATGATACAAAGGAGAATCCTTCTTGTGATGATATTTTCCAAAAATCCAACAATGCAATGGTTCCCTACCACTACCTTTATTCTGTTGCTCTCTAGGATGAGATCCATTTCCCTTCTCTGTTGCATTAAAATTCTTGTAAGGAGCCACATTTTCTTTCTCACTTGCATATTGAGGTCTTTCTCGATTCAGAGGCCATATTCCCCTAGCCTTATCATTCCCTTTCCAATCATGCTTAGGCTCAGACTTAATCTTTGACTGCTCATAACAGTGCTTCAAGTTCCCGATGAATTCCTTTAATGACCGAGGCTCATCATAATCAATATGATCCTTAAATGTTAATTGAA